>CAAKHC010001766.1:0-22674 GCA_901007825.1 Macroramphosus scolopax | reverse complement strand
TGCAGCTAGTCAACTAGCTAAACTCTCGTTTGCAAAAATGATGACTTGAGTCGTAGCACGCTTTACTTGCTTTTACTGTGGCTCTTTAAATCCTCATATACAAACAGAAGAGTGAAAACTGTAACAAAGACAGAATACAATAATCACCATTTTGCTGACATGTGTTTACCAATGTAAATATATGTTAATAAAACGTTTTTTAATTACAAACAAATCAAATTCTTTTTCATGTAAATAACATTCTTAACATTAACTTATAAATGCATCTATGAAATTATTTACTTACGACATTGCCTCTGTGACGTTTACAATGTGGATTAGTGTGGATACAGAAGATAAGTTGACAGATTCAGCCAGTTTCCTCGAACAACTAACGACTAACAGGAAGTCATTAAGCATCACAAACACTTTTTCAAAATAAACGCTTTTTCAAAATAAAAGTCCATCCAACATTATGCCTTAAAGGCAACACAACTATTTCTCTTAGATAATGGTTAATTCTAAATCAAGTGTATACGCAATGATTGACAACAGATTCTATTGTAGACTAATGGTTTGTATCAGTCTGTTTCAGACTGCAGGACATGATTGCACCCCCCTAGTGTTAATGTCCAGTGTCTGTCACTTCATTCAGACTAACATCATGTTGATATTTGTAATTTTTCTCCTTCAGCGTGTTGAATTTTACTATATATCTGTCTTGCTGGCTTAGAGTCGCCCTCCATTCATAAAGGTTAAAACTGAGTTTAACCTGTTCACGTACAAGGTGATTTTTGTCATCACAATTGCTTTACAGCAAATCGTGGTCCAGAATGCAACTTGAACAAGTATGATGAGGAAACTTGAAGTCTCCAGTTCACAAACATTAAGAGTGGACTTCTCAGGAAAGAGGCATTGAGACATTTCCTGTCAGAAACTTTCAAATGAAGAACAAGCTTTTTAACAAGCTTTTTAAACCATATCAGGCTCAAATCTGTATCCGATTACTATAAGAGAAGGAACTGCTGGTAGACGACGGTGCACTTTTAAAACACAGTAACTATGTCACTGGTAGCGCTACAACTTTAGCTGTTTTTGTTGTTGTTTGTTTCAGTGGCAGTGTTAATGGTTTGCTGAAACATAATATTCAAAGCACACAGATTGTGAGACATTCGTACATGGAAGAGCTAACAACATCCCGGCTTTGTTTTGTGTATTTCCACGGCATTGACAACATCAACATTCATGGACCCCTGGTTTAGAGTAAATTTAAAGTATCCCTGTAAAATCTAAATTAATTGAATTGAAGCGACACATTCTGGTCAACTCCAGTTTCATAGTTTCCCCTACGAAATACATTCATGTTGGCTTTTTTTGCCACCCTGCACGACTGAGCGGGCAACTTCCAGTGGATGAGGCTTTGACTGTGTAATTCCTCTAAAGGTGCAACCCTTTGATACAACTTCATTTTCTACAGTATCACTAAGGGAAGGAAGAGGCCCAGGAGAGGTAGGAGTAGAGTTGTGGCTACTTTGTGCTACACTGGTGAACTGCTGACGAACAAGTTGGTATTACGAGACAGGACTGACCGGCGCTTGATTGTTTTGCCGCTTAAAAATTATCCTCTTGAGTCAAATGCATTAACTGAAGAGAGCTCAAAATCGTAAATTTGCTTTAAGCTTCAGCAGGCTTTACAATGCACATCTCCTTTATCTTGTAATTAGTACAGGGAGTAATTCCACAAAAGGGCTTTAACAGGAAATACAGCCCAGGATCCAACAGGAATACAAAGTGATAGTAGCGGCAGTTGTAGAACAACAATAACAAAATGAGGCAACTTGAATGTCTATTTTTCAGGAGGGGCACGTATCCACCATAAAAACACTGCTTGAGTTGGGAGCTGACCTTCATGTTCAGGACAAAAAGGGAAGAACTGGTAAGCATTTATTCAGACAACATTTTTGTGTTCAGCATTTCTATGACATTAGTGAACATGTTCAATGCATTGTGTTTTAGAAAACTTTAAAAAACCTTAAAACATCATTTAAATCTAAAGTATTTCTGTTGACTGAAGATTTATGATAATTGGACAAACTGTAAATGACTTCTGGCCAATGCTGAGCCCCGTGCTTTGCTAAGATATTTTGGTTCATGACGACTCGCTCTAAAGCTCTATAACAAGTACTGTGTGGATACATTTAACATGCAAATTATATATGTAATATATATTTCTGTATTGCTTTCTTGCAAAGACTTTTATGGCATAAAGAGAGCACATTCAGTTTAATGTATATGTCAAATTTAAGGTCAATCAGAATCACAGTTTGGGTGTCCCAGACATTTATTTTCTCTTTTTTTTGTAAAGCAAGTTACAGTGCCACCAGCTGTCATATTTCTTTTGAAGGACATGAACATCAGTTTTTTTTGTTGCTGTTCAAACAGAAATGAAAAAAATATAATAACCTTACTGCGTTACTCTACTACTGTACTATTGTGACTAGTACAGTAAAGCATCTGAAAATGCCAATGTCCTGTCCACAATCATATTTTATCTTCTCCTCTCAGCTCTACATATGGCTTGCATAGGGCAGCATGCAGATGCCGTCAGGACACTTCTGCAGCTTGGACTCAAAGAGTCAGAAGATGCATCTGGCACAACAGCACGACAACACGCCAAAAAATCAGACGTTGTGCACGTGTTTGAATGCAAGTTACCACACACATCATGAATAAACTGTTAGTCTACCGCAGTAATGAAGGAGACTGATTTACAACGGGTCCTGTACACTGACTTATGAATAAAGGGTTTCAGGTTTTGTGGAGTGGGTTACAATAAATCTTAACTGTATTGTGTTGAGCAGTCTTTTTAAAGTGGGATTATTAGTGACAGGACTTGAAAAAAGTTTATTTTATATACATGAGACAAGAGGGTTCTAGTGACGAGCAAACACTTCATAAAGTGTATCCAAGAGTAATTTTAAAAAAAACTAGTTTTTGTGAATACAAGAATGACCATTCTTATGGATATGCTTAATTTTTGTGGGAAGATTGGCTGACAGTATGGTCCACAGCCAGTATACAGACAGACTTTTAAGAAAGTGATACAGCGGCTAACTTGGTTTACTTAACAGGTGTGCCGCTGAACACTAGGCCACGCTGGCAACACAAATACTGAAGTGAGGCTATGCTGTAGTACACATGATTACAATGCAGTTGTTGATGGGATTCCCAATATGGGATGATAGGTTTCTGTCCTAGAAAGATTCAGTGTTATTGAACAACTAATAACATTCAGTATGCACATGGAAATTTTAAAGGGTCCATAAAATATGAATCATATGACCTCTGACAAAAAAAGTGGGACACAGGGTTAAAAACAAATCAATTATAGATTTAGAGGTAATGTATTAATTCACACAAAAATCCTTTTTCAAATATGAAATCTTATCTATGTCACTTAACCAAATTTAGACACGTAATTATACTGCATAATACGATTTTTTTGCAGTAATCGACAATGCAAAATATGTTTTGTTACACAGTGAGGTTGTAAACAAACACTTTCCGCCTTGTCTCCCAAGTGATTGACAGCTGAGAAACCACGCCCCCGGAGGCGCCTGACGCTAAACCGCAGCCCCATCGCACTCGAGCCCGCAGATCTCCATTTTCTTCTTTTCCGATAATCAGGAGCAGAGAAGTCAAGATTTCAAAATGAATGAGGAATACGATGTTATCGTTCTTGGCACCGGACTGACGGTGAGAAAGATTTGAACGGGTTCGAGTCTGTGCAATAGAATTGATTTGCAACCTGTTACCAACGCAGATAGCAATCGACAGTTCGGCTTTAAGCTAACTGGGCCTAATCAACAGGGCTAACGCTAAGTAGCTAGCTTAGCCGCTAAAAAAGAGTGAGCGTGTAATTGCAAGGCAATGCTCAGTGTGAGCAAGTAGCTAATCCTAACTGTTAGCATAATGCTGTCTACAACTGCTGCCATTGCCCGAAAAAATGAACGGTACCCATCTGATAAATTACACTATGAATTTAGACGTCGTCTGCTGCTGTGGTTAGGAAGTAAGTTAGGCTCTCGAATGTACGTGTGGTAATGTGAACCGGTCATTTGAGTGCCAGCTCCTACAGCTTTTCGGACTCAAGATAAGATTAAACGCGGATGATTAGTCTGCTAACATTAGCTGATATAATTTAAGCTAACCAATTAGCCTAGTAACTATAGAATAGCGACGTGTCATTATTTCTTCGTTTAATCCATAGTTTGTGGTACCAGGTAACATTTTCTCGTTAATACTGTTCTTGTTAAATCGTCTAATTTACACGCTCGGTTAAATTAACTTTCGCAAATGAAACACTGTTTTTAATCATTAACGACAAGACATCGGTGGGAAAGAGCGGACTAGTTGCTTTCTTTGGACCGTGTAACCGTACCGACAGGTTGTTAATCTGACACTTAGTTGAACTTTATTCCAAAAGGACTAATTCAGTATTATGTGAAATTGAAAGACCTATTCCCGTATGTGAGGTAGGATTAGGATAGTCATTTAGCCAATATTCAGAACGCGGTTACGTCGTAATGTTAGACCAAATTGCCTCCTGTCTTGCTGGCTGTCAACTGACGCATGACCCACATGGAAATCCCGTGATTTTGGAACTATTGCAGTCCAAGGGGCAGCTTTCATTGTAGTTCCTGGACTGTTCTTGATCTTATACAACTCAGTACACAGTGGTATTGACGATATGATCTTTGTCTCAACCCAGCTTTGTTTCTGGGAAATTACCTTTCTTACGGACAGCAACCACCCCGTTACAAAGTGCTTCCGGCTCAAAACAGACTGGTTGAAGAGCAAAACAGAAACCGGGTTGGTTAAGTTTTGGCTCGCGTTGATTTAGCTCACATCTGGGTGTGGTTCTCCAGAGTGAGGAACTGAAAGTACTCTTCAAACTTGACAAGAGTTCTGAACACTGCAAAGCTTCGCAGACGGGCACAGTGTAGTTTAGCATGGTTTAAGTATTTGTGCATATTCGCACACCGTTAAACATGCTAATAATGCTAATACGTGTCCTATAAGTCGTCTAATTGTTGTCAATTGACAGAAAATTTACTTTTTTTTATCGATTTGATTGGACAACAGAGATGCCAGATATTTCCTTGTTCCAGATTCTTTCACAGTTCTTTATGTGATGGAAATAACTTGGTTTTGGACAGTTGGTTTGACAAAATTAGACATTTTAATTTTTCACCTTGTGCTATATGAAATCATGAATTTCTGATTAAAGTCTTTTGACATTTAACTGGCGAAACTATAAGCAGACAAATCCATTATGAAAGTGAATAGATGTTGTTCCCATACTTAAAAAAACGGAAGTACATCGAGTAACACAGAAGTGTCAGAATAATTATTAACCTGTCTGAGTTATGCGGTATTTTAGAGGATGTAACTACTCTGTTGCTAGTTTAACACACCAAAAGGAGGAAATAATAGAAATGGAAACTAATCAGACACAATAATTGTTTCCCCTATTCCTACTATATAATAAATATGGTATGCTTGTAGTGCAGGTTGATCGTGAAATAACTGAACATATTTAAAAATATAAAGAGATCAGTCAAGCTGGCTCAAAAGGTGAAGTGCCCTGATATAACCAAATTGAATGGGAGGAAGTCATCCAAAGTGCTGTGACAGGGTGAGGAAGCAAGGCTAACTGCTAACCACAAGAAACCACTGATTCCATTTGTTATGCTGCTTTGCAATATTGTTATTATTTTTACCTTCCATTTTTTTATCCTGGTGTTAAATTACGAGCTCTAGCCAACTATATTGGTGGAGTTGATTATTCGATTGTGACCAGGAGAAAATTTTACATTTTTGGATATGGTTCTCAAGACTGTAAGCAGATGGACTTTTGGCAGGAAAGAGTATTTCATGGATTTCCTGCATTGCCACAGGATATTACAACCAGCTGTCACCTACCAAATTAAATTGACACCAATACACTGACTTAACAAATATCAAGTACTCATAGAGAGAAATGTTCCTACCCCATATGACCACCATACTGTGCTAATAATTGTAAAGTTGTGTAAAAGATTTTTAGTAGATATCTAAATCCAGTTATGGGAATAGAATTGCAAATGGAAAAAGTATTAGTGCTTTAGTTGAATGTTGAATATAGTAGAATCCAAGCTGGTGGTGTCATGCTGTAACAGGGATGCTGTGTCTTGTGATTGAAATTCTTTTAACTTAACAGATGCAGCTTCTTGTCTTTTGTGTTGGATTTTGCTCGCTCTTCCCTGTTTCTTTTTATGGGTCTCTGTGTTATAAATTGAACATTGCTTTGCATGTGCTCCAACTGTTTGCTAACAGCTTTATTTTATGCCTGCGTTTGTGTATTTTATACACAGCGTGTTTTCCTCTGTTAGCCTTGTCACTCACTACAGGTGATGACTAGACTGCCACCAGGTCTGTGTCAAAGCCTTTATTTATATAAGTAGTATCAGGCTTCCGTTGCATGTCCCAGGAAGGAGATTTATCTGTAGCCATACTGTATGTCCTTGAAGTCAATGGCAATTCAAGATCATACAGTATTTGAAACCAAGACCTTCACAGACGGATGTAATCAGATTTCATTGAAGAATGCGTTATTTTTGGGAGAGAACCTATCTTGGCAGCTAACTTGGGTGCTGCTGGATGTAAAGTAGTGGGTGTGTCTCAGTGAGGTAATAAGGAACTATCTGGTTTTCAGTTAAATTTCCTTTCCAGTAAACCTAACACACCTGGGCCACACAGCTGGCATGAGCAGTGCATCTTCGTCACGGAACTTCTTGTTTTCTCATGTTTGATGTAAATAGGATCAATTATGTTAACATCGAAAAGCCTCTTTTACACAGCCTGTTCAAGGAAACATTATCGCGCTATATATAATATATATATATATATATCTCGCCATTTTGTATAAATCACACAGAGATGTAATCCGGGGAAATAATTATCTCTGTGCAGAATTGAGGTCTGTATAAAATAAAACTCAGAATGGTGCGACTGCACACACTGTTGTGTGACACTTCATGCCTCTGATTGCAGAATACTGGCTTGCGATCTCGAATCACACACTTAGGCGCCATTATGCCAGCTTTGTTCGGTTCTTTGTAAACAGGCAAAGTGTCATTTGGTAACTTGTAAAGCAGTATTATGGAATCTTTGTTAATAGCATCATCTTTTATGTGCTCATGTCAGCGTTGGTTGATTCAATGAACTCAGATCTGCGTTAAAATGAGACAAGTTGTTCTTTATATTGTCTGTAGTCATCTTTCTGGATTCTACTGTCTTCAATAAGACTCTGCTCTTACAGGTGGCTGTGTATGTTAAAAGGATTGAGTTACCATGGAAGAGACCCTGGCACTGTGTCATAACAGCTCACAGCCTGTATTCAAAGGCAGTGTAGGTGACATCACCCAGCAAACATTGTAATGCACCATGTACAGCCTGGGAGTAAGCTTTCATTCATGAATACAGTTCACAAAATCCAACCAGTCTCACTATCTGTCCTCTACAAACTCAGTGTAGTAATCGCCTTAAGGCCTTTGATCTGTAGGAATTCCAAATCCTGACAAATAAGTACATTTTCCCTCATCATCACCAAGCCGCTGAGACTTAAGGTCCTGTTAAAGCTGGAAACACCCCTTGTTGCTGTTCTACTGCTCAACACAAAATCATCCTATATCTTAAAAGGAACATAATATATGTGATAAATATTCTCACATCTACCAGTGTTTTATCATAGTCGCAG
Source organism: Macroramphosus scolopax (assembly GCA_901007825.1). Classification (NCBI taxonomy): domain Eukaryota; kingdom Metazoa; phylum Chordata; class Actinopteri; order Syngnathiformes; family Centriscidae; genus Macroramphosus; species Macroramphosus scolopax. The sequence continues at coordinate 14,894 of CAAKHC010001766.1, read as the reverse complement.
TTTTGCCATTATTTGACGTTCTGACCATTCAGGACTGTGCTGCTGTGACTTTGTGTTTAACACGGAACCTTTTAGGCCTCTTTGGACAATTTACACTGTAGCAACTCTAGCAACTTGCATTAGATAGCTTTAAGTCTGCAAGCTTTCTTTATGCTCAAATCCTCTTTATTTTAAAAGTGAAACAAAGGCTAATGTTCTTAACATGAAGCATATGTTGGTTTGCTTGTACTGTATGTTGGTGCAACTGGACTGCATGGTTTGTGAAAATGAAGCTTTCCATTATGCTGACCTTATTCCTTTTGTTGTGCTTTCCCCTAACAGGAATGCATTTTATCAGGCATCATGTCAGTAAAGGGGAAGAAGGTCCTGCACATGGACCGCAACTCCTACTACGGAGCTGATAGTGCCTCCATCACACCTCTTGAAGATGTAAGTTGTGTCTGTCAGGATTCACTTTGGGTACTTGGGACCGAATGGTTTGAAATTGAAATGTAAGGGAACAAGAACAATGTAGAATAATGTTAAACATCTAAATATTTATAAATCTCATATAGAACTTGGGGTACTTTCATTACTCTCACAGGTTGGGATGACTACATTCTTCTTCAGCTTAGTTAACCCTTTTTTGAAATAATATTTACTGCTTAACAGTTTCAAAGTTCCCACTCTTGTTCTGTGTCTCCCATCAGCTTTACAAACGCTTCAACCTTCCTGGAAAACCTCCTGAGTCCTTTGGAAAAGGCCGGGATTGGAACGTGGACCTCATCCCCAAATTTCTTATGGCCAATGGTATACTTAAGTCTCTCACCTGTATATATAATTGAGCTTTAACTTAAAGGCTATGATGGCCTGCAAAGTTCCAGGAATCTGTCTCTTTAATGTTCATCAGGAGTTTGAGTTGAAGATTGTGAATACTGATGTATGTTAAACATTGTGCCTTCCAACAAAAAAATGTATATAAATGTGTGTAAGTAGCAGCATGCAGTAGTAGTTAAGTAACAATTAGCAGCTGAAAAAAAAGTCAAAAAGGTGAGAATAACAAGGTACCCTGTTGTTAGTGCGGGAGTAACATAGATGTTTGCTCCTCCTTTTCTTAGGTCAGCTCGTCCGCATGTTGATGATCACACAGGTGACTCGCTACCTGGAATTCAAGGTGATTGAGGGCAGCTTTGTGTACAAGGCAGGCAAAATCCATAAAGTTCCCTCTACTGAGACTGAGGCCCTGTCATCTGGTAAGTTATCAGAGGATGCAACGAACATTGTGAGGACTGCCTGATTATTTACTGTAGCCCAATTCAACCTCCCAAAGGTCTGATGGGGCTGTTTGAGAAGCGGCGCTTCAAAAAGTTGCTGGTCTACGTCGCCAACTTTGACGAGAATGACCCCAAAACCATGGAAGGTGTCGATCCCCACACGACCCCCATGAGGGCCATTTTCCAAAAGTTCAGTCTGGGTCAGGATGTCATTGACTTCACGGGCCATTCCCTCGCTCTCTATCGCACAGACGAGTCAGTAGTTTTCCTTTGCGTTTCCATACATTGATGTAGTTATTTAGAATAATAATAATAATAATAATAATAATAATAATACTTGCCCCTGCTTATGATGTCATGCTATCTAGCATTCTCAAACCACAGTTCGCAGTGTAACAAATGCTCTCCATGTCTCTGCTCAGCTACCTTGATAAACCCTGCATCGAGACGATAAACAGGATAAAGCTTTACAGTGAGTCTCTGGCAAGATATGGCAAGAGCCCCTACCTCTACCCACTGTTTGGCCTGGGAGAACTTCCACAAGGATTTGCCAGGTAGGGGACTCGCTCTTTGACACACAGTTGAGTAGTATTTATTAGATGTGTTGATCGTTGCATTGAATTGGTTTCCATTCCAGGCTGAGCGCTATCTACGGTGGGACGTATATGTTGAATAAGACCATTGACGAGATCGTGGTGGAGAATGGAAAGGTGGTGGGAGTCAAGTCTGAGGGGGAGGTGAGCCTCTCTTTATTCTTAGGTTAAACCTGCTTTAGGTGATATTTTTGGGGTCGCTTGGGGATTGGGAAAAAGATGGCAGTGATGGAGCATCATTATTCATTTGTAGTCATATTTCTTTCCATCATTCGCTATCTTTAAGCTCAGTGTTTACACTCTACCTACAGCTGGGGGGAATATCAGTCTCTTAAGCTGCTAAATGGTCCATCATGTTCAACAGCTGTGCTCAGCAAGTAGAGCCTTGTGAGTTTTTAGAGTTTTCAAAAACAGCTGCAGCTGAAACGACAGTGTGAAAGTAGTGAGAGCGAACTGAAACAGTAAAACAGCTCAGCTGAGCAGTAAGTTCAACCTCATTATAAAGCCAGGGACAGACACTTACTATTTCATTCAAGTTAAAAGATGTAGAAGTCCATAAAGAACTTTACCATAAAATAATTGGCTTTGCGTCTTTTGTACACAGTTGCTCAGCGTTACATTGCACCTCTATAGGACTTAACACTTTCCCTTGACCTTTAACTGTGTTTGCAAAACCACAGATTGCAAGATGCAAGCAGCTGATCTGCGACCCCAGCTACGTTACGGATCGCACCAAAAAAGTGGGCCAGGTGATCAGAGTGATCTGCGTCTTGAATCACCCCATCAGCAACACGGGCGATATCAACTCTTGCCAGATCATCATCCCTCAGAATCAGGTCAACAGGAAGCATGGTGAGTGAACACAGGAAGTGAGTATGTGTTGACTTGGAGTGTGAAAGACTAGCTGGGTGACATTGGATGATGTAGAAAATAGACTTATTATTCCATTGACAAGAAATAGTGATTAATATATTGGAAAAAATGAAATTAAACAAATTTGTCTCCTAAATGAAATTGACAGAAATGAAACATCCACAAATAACAGTATTTATTGTCTATTTTTATGTATGTATTTATAAAGCTCCATTCCATGTATTCTATGATGTTCAAATAAATTCCAAGTTGGGCTGCTCCCGAATAGCCAACCAAGGTTAGATTGGTAGGATGGCCACAGGAAAAACTCCACAGGTGACACTCAGGGACGTGTTGCAGGAAAATGTCACTGATTCTTGAATGAATCCCTTTTCCTTGTGTTGTATCTTTGAAGCAAATGCCTCCGATTCAATATCCGGTATTTGTCTTCTTGAACCCTGAGTTGACTTTTGTTTCCCTGTTCCCAGACCTCTACGTGTGTATGATCTCCTCTGCTCACAACGTGGCTGCTCAAGGTAAATATATTGCTATCGCCAGCACCACCGTGGAGACGAACGACCCTGAGAAAGAGATCAAGCCGGCCTTGGACCTACTGGAGCCCATCGAGCAGAAGTTTGTCAACATAAGTGACCAGTATGCCCCGACTGACATGGGCACTGACAACCAGGTACAAATAGTGCAGTCAGATGAAACATAAAGAACCATACCGAATCTTAACATTGAACATTGCATTCAACTGTTTCAGTGAGTTTATTGAATGGATTGCATTCACTGTTACTGTTCACACGTGATCTAAAATGTTTTACTCCAACTCACTTCTCCTCTGTAGATTTTTGTCTCCCGTACATATGACGCCACAACTCACTTTGAGACCACCTGTGACGACATCAAGGACATCTACAAGAGGATGACGGGCTCAGAATTTGACTTTGCTGAGATGGAGCGCGGGAAGAAGGACATCTACGGTGACGCCGCAGAGTAGAGGCGAAACAAACGCAACACTCCTGATCATCAAAGACAACGCTGCAAAATCTTACAATAAATAGAAAACTTACACAAAAATGTACACACCAATGGGCTGGCTGATTATCCAAGAATATGTGGCTGCTAGCTGAGGGAGTTCATGATATAGAGATATGATCTAGTAATGTTGGGAAAGGGTTCAGGGGGGAGCTATGCTTTTCTAATCACATTCAGATGGCCTTGGCTCTTAACATTGGTTATGTATAATAGACATTAATACCCTACATTCTTATGTCAAGATAAGGAGTCTAAAAATGCCAAATCAAATGATAAATCATAATCAGTAGTAAATTAAAGTATGTGTGATTGTGTGCGAGAGGGTGGGAAAGGGGTCGACTTCTGTCATAGTATACATGGTGTTTGGAAGATATGTGATATCTGTACATCACTCAGTTTGACTCTGCAGGTATTTTTATGTCAGGGTCAGCCATGTGGCTCGTCTGTCTGTAAAGTAAATCGTGTGAGCAGCTGAATGTTCCTCAGAGTTTGGAGGCACAGGCTCATGCCATGTCCAACAACAGCCGACACCTTTGTGAGGTGGCGCCTCAGCCGCCAGGTTTTGTGACGTCAAATGGTTTAGGGGTATGTGAGCGGGATCATTTTACATGTTTGTATTCCCTTTTGTTTCTTCCCCAACACAGTCACACTATACTGGGAGCCAAGCCACAGGTGTGACTGCAGACCAGCATAAACAACCTGAACCTTTTTTCAACAGCTTGACTTACTATAACGCATCAGAGGAGATATATTAGTTCCTGTATTATGCAAAATGATTGAGACCAGAGCATTATCAGCATTGATGAAGTGAGGTTGACTCTGTAATTGCTTAAGAAGGACCAAATGTGTACTGCAGCAGTATTGAATTGACGAGAGCCCCTTTATATCTTTTATTTTAAACACCTGTAAAAAAGATGTTGGGCTCAAATGATTTCTGTACTGCTAAGTAAAAAACAACTTTGTCAAAAACAATAGCCGTCTTTGATTAGTTTATTTCTGTTTGCATGGATCTAACAATGACCGGTAGCACTTCAGAACACATTTTTGAACTACGACTCCCACAATTCTCTGCGTTCCTGATTGTATCCGGTTACGTCAGCTGATTTTCGGGGCCTCTAACAAGAAGTGCACCAAGAAAGGGCCTTTTCGGTGGAAATGGAGATGACAGCAGCCCGTAGCTCGTCTCTGTGTGACACCGGTGAGTTTCTGCCATGAGGATCTTCACAGGGTGTTTGCTACCGTCAGAATATCAGAATATATTAGCCCGTGGCAGTAATAAACCTTCATACTGTACAATTCTGACAAAATTATACTGGCTAATAAGCAGGTTAAGACAAATAATCTCAGACTATTCAACACGTGTGTCACATATTTGTTCATGTTAATCGAGACAAGTAACTCAATATAAACACAAGTCGATAGAACGTTAGCTTGGTTATAACGAAGTAACCTAACTCACGTTACACACAGCTACAAATAACATAATTCAAATGCACTCGGAGGGCAGAGACCTGCCACAGCCAACTTTTACATAAACCTTTATCAGGATCCTTCTAATATCTCACACTTCGAGCGTCCAACTGTGCACAGTGAAGCTCAAACATTCGACTGTAGCAACAAGAATAAAATGTAAATTTCTCCGTGTTGAGAAGAATAAAGGCTTTCTGATTCTGAAAAAAAGATTGGACTGGAGGGGAAATTGAACAAATAATGGAAACCGAACAGCTCCTTGTCTCTCGTCTTCCATTTGTGATTGAAGTGTTTGTTACTGTCTGTATAAGGTTACTGGGCAGACCGGACTGCCCTGCATGAAGCTGCATCTCATGGCAGGGCTCTGCAGTTGAAGAAGCTGATAGAAAGTGGAGCATCAGTCAACATTGTGACAGTGGACAACATCACCCCTCTTCATGAAGCTTGCATCCAGGCTCATCCTAACTGTGCCCGGGTGCTGCTGGAGGCTGGAGCCCAGGTGGGATCATCCTGCATTGTCTAACCTCCCTCTCTATGGAGCACCAAGCCTGGCTTGTGCAGACACATAAAGTGATGCAAACTAATACAGCATAAATATTACTTTTGCGAGGTTTAGAATCAACCTTAAGGTGTTGACTTAAGTTACCATGAGTTAGTCACCGCTTTCTGACAAATAAAATATCTGTTTGTGTGCCGATATGACCTGGAGAAAGTACCATGTCATTAATGGGAAAACAAATTGGTTCTTGCAGGTGGATGTACGGACCATCCATGGCAGCACTCCTCTCTGTCACGCCTGTTCTTCTGGTAGCCTAGATTGTGTCAAGCTGCTGCTAAAGTATGGAGCCAAAGTCAACCCGTGCCTCACGGCTCTCACAGCATCGCCGCTCCATGAGGCCTGTATACAAGGTCAATACTTCAGGAGCACCAATACATTGACAAACCAGTCATATCATATCAGACGTATTCACTGTGAGGAAACTTTCCTTTCCTCCCAGGTAATGTTGAGGTAGTGAGGTTGATGATAACCAGCGGTGCCCAGCTGGAAGCGTACGACATCCATTTTGGTCCACCCCTTCACATCGCATGTGCTAAAGGACACGTGGACTGTGTCAGGGAGCTTCTAATTGCAGGTCAGCAAGAAGAATGAAGGTAAAACAAGATCTGTTAAAGAAAAAAAACATCAAATATTTCTGTTTTCCCTTACCTGTCTCGTTCAATTCTTTTATTTAGGATTGCTTACATTTCCTATAACTCCCTTTTGCAACATAAATAATGACATAATGCCAACTAATGCTACGGGGTACTGTAACAGAATGAGTATTATAGTTCACAAGTTAAATCCTTTATACGAATCGCCTGATTTGTCTGGTATGGCTGCATTGCGTTCTGGTCTATTTGGCTAAGATTATTGAATGTTAGTACAGAATAGGAGTTCTAAAAGGAAGATAACAAAACTGATGCTCATTGTTCAGACTACATGTTAGTGACGCCAAACTTCATTTTGTTATTGAATGAAAAATCTGACAATCAACATTTGTTATCTGCAGAACAAAAGAAATTGTGCCACCACACAAACAAAACGGGCTGAGTAACTCAGACTTTACTGTCAGCTGTAATATCAATGCATGAGGGGATTCTGCTTCATCACACCATTCAGAGCTTTTCAGATGAAAGGATTCATGAGATCATCTTAACTTCCTGCAGGTGCTAATGTGAATTCAGTGAAGTTCCACGAGACAGCATTGCACCATGCAGCACGAGTTGACATGATGGATATGATGGAGCTGTTGGTGGAGTTTGGAGCCAATGTGTACTCTAGTGATAACCTGGGAAGAAAGCCTGCAGACTACACAACACCTGCATCTCCCTCTTACACCTGCATTAGGTTTTACGAATGTATGTTTGGGCATCTTTTCTGAATCACAGTTCTGGCAAAATCAATGAGCACTTGTTTTTTTTTACTTGGTTTTGCTTTGAATAACTTGGCCCGTGTAAACTTCTGCTTCTTGACAGGTAATCCGCTGAGCCTACAGCAGCTTTGTAGAATTACTGTGAGGATGCTGCTTGGTACCAGAGCTTCAGAGGTCATAGGTCAGCTCGACATTTCCCACCGCATCCACAACTACCTCCAGCACTGTGATCATCCCACATCACTACAGAATGTGAAATGAAGGGATTTCTAAACCAGAATAAGTTTGTTTTTTTTTGGGACGGGCAGGAAGAGGGGTTGGTGACGAAAGCTGCCACCCTACATCACCTGCCACCAGATCGGCCCAATAGCAAAATTAAGTTGCAAGAGCCAGATTAAACCTATAGAGTGCAGTCACTATGCATATTTATAGCAAAATATGTGGGATTAAAATACTTTTCACTTGATTTGGACATGAATCAATCAACAATAACAGTAAATATCCGTATATTTTGTTTGATTTAGTCACTCTTAGGCACTTGTTAAGTGATGCTGCTTAAATGATGTCCATTGTGTTGTAAATGTCCTTGTGTTGCCAAAAAATACTGTGTTGTGTTGTATTATTTCGAAGAATAAAAATGTTGCCCTCCTCACACGCAGTGTTGTATCGGTGTAAAAACAACAAGTCCCAGAATGCTCTTCGGTTTCATGTCTACTGCCGAATGTAAACATTGCAAGAACCCGGCTATTTACAAACGTTTTTTGCCTCGCTTCTCCTTAGTTGTTATCGTTAGAGGAGAAACAGGAGGATGGAAACTGGAAACAGTCAGTCATATTTTGTTGGTGATATCGGTGAGTATAAAGTAAAGAGAACATGACAGGCGAGAGTTAATTTTGCGACGTCAACACGAAAGTCGGCTTGATAAGGGAAGCTAACGTGCTAGCAAGTGGCTGTCACCGGCTGTGAGTTAACCGTCAGTTATATGCCAACGTGTTATATCATGTCATATATCAGCTTCTCTGCTGAGGTATTATCTCTTAACGTTCCTGTAAATAACTTTTCATATAAAAATATAGCGTTGAAAATCTGATCTGTCCTGTCAGAAGAGGACTTGAAACATACTGATACTGTCTTCTTGTTTCCACGAAAGATTTGACAACCTTACATACAGATACAAGCTATTTCATAGTTTTGTTTTAATGATTGATGCATGTCGATGTTAGCAATGAATACTAATTATTATTTTACATATTTATAAATGGTATTGCAATGTAAATCCTATTTACAGCATGTTCCTTAATTTGTCCTAGAAGACCTTTATTGCACATACAGGTGTTTTTCTGTTTAGCTTCCAATTACAATTTAAATGTTATGGTGATTTGATAAGAGTATGATCACAGCGGTGAAGCCTTTAATAGTTCAAGTATAAAATCTAAAAGGACTTATTCGGTAACATCAAGCGAACCCATAACATACATTTTTATTTGTCATAAAAAGTAGTCTAGCACATTTAAAAAAAGAAACTACTGAATTATTGCATCTCTCTACACATATTGTGGGGTTTGTATGCAGTGACTCATCTGTTTTCCTCCAGGCTGCTGGGCAGAGAGAACGGAGGTCCACAAGGCAGCATCCCTCGGTCAGGCTTCTGAGCTGAAGCACCTCATCCAGGGCGGAGCGTCCGTCAACATTGTGGCAGTGGACTCCATCACACCACTGCACGAGGCCTGCGTCCGTGGACAGGCGCAGTGTGTCCGGCTGCTGCTGGACGCTGGAGCCCAGGTTAGCCAGGAAGGCAGACAAATCTGTCTATTGCATGATGATTTCCTTCTGTAGAAAGTTCTTGCTCTGGTGTACATTTAAACTAAGACCAGAGATATAGTTTGAAGCCCACAGCATTGTTTAACTGCATTCATTAAGATACTCTGATGCTCTGATTCTGTTTCAGTGAATACAAAAAAGTAATCATGATTCTATGGGAAGCAGCTTCAAGAATTTCTGTGTATGTTTGAATGTCCTCTGATGGTTCTCAGGTGGATGCTCGGAACGTGGACGGCAGCACCCCGCTATGTGATGCTTGTTCGGCAGGCAATGTAGAGTGTGTGAGGCTCTTGCTGGAGCACGGTGCCAAGGCTAACCCTGCCCTGACCTCCCGCACAGCCTCACCCCTCCACGAGGCCTGCATGGGAGGTTAGGTCAACTCACTTCAGATGCTGTTCAGTATTTGTACAATTGACTGACTCATCTTTTGAATATTTGCTAGAAAAACTTGTAAAATATCATCACAAGTTGTTCTGTTATGAGTTGATGATGTTTTCCTCACAGGAAACTCAGAGTGTGTGAAGCTCTTGATTTCCATGGGCGCTTGTCTGGAGGCTTACGACCTTTACTACGGGACCCCGCTACATGTGTCCTGTGCTAACGAACACACAAACTGTGTTAAAGAGCTACTTAATGCAGGTGAGCATCAGCACGAAACAGGGTGGGCAAATACTAGTAATGTGCTTGTCAAGTAGTAGTACCATGTAATTCTCTGCTGACCTTTTAACAAAGAAGAGCATAACTTTGAAAATGTAAGTCAGCAAACAGTTTTGTTTATTTAAAATCATTTAACATGTAAAACACCAAAGACTCTCTGGTTTCAGCGTCTCCAGTGTGAGACTTTCTGCTGTTTTACACTGCATCATGCAGCCTGCAGTTCAGCTGAATAGTCACGGAGTTCGTCACATGACTTCATGGCCTCGCAGTTGACCTGAAAAGCACAATGACTTTGCAGTGTTTGCTTTGTGATAACGAACGAATGACATATGTTTATTGAGGAATGTCGTACTTTAAGCCTTCTGGAAGCGTTGGTTGCAGTGTAGTCTGTGTAACATGCTGCAGCTTCACCTTAAGGTACACAAATAATGTCTGTTTCCTTTTAGGTGCTCAAGTGAACGCTGCCAGGATGCATGAAACTCCACTGCACCACGCTGCCAAAAACATGCGCGTGGAAATGATCGAGATACTGGTGGAGTTTGGTGCCAACATTTACGCCAGAGATCAACATGACAGGAAACCTATCGACTACACGACGCCGGGCTCTCCTGCTGCAGCCTGCCTACAGCTCTATGAGGGTAGGTTTCCTCTCTGAGGGCTGCACGTGTAGTTTACTGTCATCCTGCAGTTCCACTGAGGCACCAGCAGATGGCAAACAAGGATCATTTTCAGACAGATAACACTTGTTGTTTACCTTGGTGCTTATATTTATACAGTAAGTCACATAAAGTTGGAGTTGTAAATGGATAAACAATAGAGAGCTTTAAGCAGAAAGTGTTATATACATATAACGAGAGTGGAAAACAGTTGGATCTTTAAACACATTTTCAGTATAAGATCATTCAAGTGTTCACTGATGTTGATTGATCTTGAAAAAAGCAATAACACGTCCTTGTTAGGACAAAGCGTCTTGTTTTTGCCTCCTGTAATCGACATTTTTAAATATTTGTTCTGCAGCCGCCCCGATGAGTTTGCAGCATCTCAGCAGGTTGGCAGTGAGGAAGAAGCTGGGCACCAGAGCGCTGAAGGTCATAGATCAACTGGAGATACCCAAACTCATCATCAGCTACCTCTGCTATGAGTGAGTGTCGCCTCGGGAGGAGGACTGGAAACTCACGAACCCAGCAAAGACGCCACTGCTTTACATATGATACAAGTAGACACACATGTTAGGGAAACAATGTCTTCACGCTTCTTTTCAAAACGGCTTTTAAAGACGTCCACGTCTGTGAAATGTGACACGGTGGAGCTGAGGCGGAGGAGCTTCCTGTGTCCTTCAATGACTGTTTGTCCAACTGGAAATCATGTGTTTTCCTGCACGGTAACAATTTGATTTTAAAAAGGTTAAAGCATCAGTGTCATGCAAACGTCTTCTGGAGAAGATGAGCAGTGCAACATTTGATGATAAGAACTGGAATACTGAAGAACTGGGAGACCGAGGATGAGTCAAATTATGCCGGAGGGCTCTGAGGAGAAGACGCTGTGGGAACATATTTCAAAACATGGCGAGGAAAAATGGCAAATGTTTCATTACTGGAAAGATGGTCTAGTCATAAAAGTGGGCTGATATCCAGTGGGAAGATTTTTTTTGTTCAAAAGTTAGACAACCGACACTAACCACAATGCACTGCGATCGCTGGCTTCCCAGGCCACCCCAACCCCAAATATGTATAAGCACGATGGCCTAATTTGATACAGTGAGCAGTTTCAAAAGGGATACATAACATGCCGGCTGATGTGCATGCAAAGGAAAGACAACAACTTCAACTAAACACACAACTTCAGGGAAGGAGGTGATGAATCTCTTATTATGTTGCACAAATTTGTCTGCTGCTGCAGCAGACTATCAAACAACTCGTTTGAATTCTGATATTGGCAAAGTTGGTTACTATATATCATGTAACTACTGTATAGTGTGTGTACAGAAACACAGACACCTTCATCCACATTAACACACACTCAGGTTGGTGAACTAGAGGTGAGTCATCTTTCATTCACGTGCTCCTGCTGATGGAACCACCGATATATAACCCATATAAACCGACGGTCATCAGCTAAACATGGCTGGATTTAGGAATACCGAGGTGTTGATGTCCCGGCAGCACTGAGGGTGACGCTCTGCAGACGCTGCTTCACTTCATGTCAGATTCTTCAGATCGCCTGGCGACAGCCTTTGTTTGATCCAGACGCTCCGAGGAACCTGGCTGTCTATTTAAGGCTCTGTGTCTGTTGGCCTGAATCTAAATCTGCCTGCTGCGACCCGACCAGCTCAATGAGGTCTTGATATTTTTAGCATGTGTGTAGGTGGTTGTCCAGGAAGCCGACAGGCTGCTTGTCTTCTCAGTTGACCTGACCTGCTTCGGAGGATTCATAACTTTTATATGTGGCTGAAGGTTGAATCAGGTCGAACAGCTTTATTCACTCATTTATTCATTCATTCATTTATTTATTTATTTATTTGTTCTCTGAGGCCAAACACCGGCCGTGTAGACCGCGACCCCAGAATACTGTGACCTAACACAGACACTACGTGTTTGATGTCTTTTTTCTTTTGTTTCAGACCAACGTGTTTTGAAGTCTTAACAACTTTAACTGAGCCATGGAAGACGTGACATGTTTACAGTTGAGAAATAAACTGCTCTCTTGTGCTCCAACTTTGCAATGGGGACACCGACCTCAGATGTATCTTTCCCATGCTTCATTAATACTTCTGTTTGTCTTCTTATATCTTCTTCTCTCCCAGTCGAGCTCCAGTTATTGATGTATCACACACAGTGGACAGTGTCATGGAGGTTGCTGCCTTCATGGAACCTCCGATATCTGCAGTGTTTCTAAGGTGAAGGACGACGTACCTTCTGTTTAACATGTATTCAATAATATGTAGATATCAGGCGGTACATCAGGTGGTACTGACATTATTTAACATCTCACATGACACCTTTCCTTTGTCTTACTCTGAGGACATACAGCATACATGCAGGGGGGAACATGTTGTTTACACTAAAAGTCTTCAGATCTTTCCCCCCCCCAGTAGAATCGATAGCCCTCCACCTGAGCTAGTCCTGGCCAGCCTTCAGGGTTTTTGTGTGTTGAAGCGCTCAGTTTTCTGATTCTGGCATTGATGCGTTGCTGCCAGCGTGCGCAGCTTTGAAGGGTATGAGGCCATCAGACACCTCTGATGGAGCTCTGGACTTTGTGTTTACACTCAGTTTGACAGCCTTTACAAGTACGATCGAATCCAAATCTCTCACTTGGCCCCCCGATTCTGCTCGTTGTCGGCCTGATTATGGACCTCGCTGCGTCACCCCCTTGCAGCCAAGCTCTTTCAGTTGTTTAATAAAACTCCTCTAGCATTACAAGATGTTTGGAAGTCTTCATCATGGAACACAGTCTGGTTATTTGTCTCATCATAGCCTGTAAATCATCTTCAAGCACAGATCTCTGGCCTCTCCTTGGAGCTTCTCCTGATTCTGACTTAAAATAACCTGGTTTCAAAGCACTTAACGCCCACAGAAGAGGCTGAAAAAGGCAGAGGAGACGAGGGCCGGCATGCGGGGAATGTCCGGTTATCTAAGATGAAGAATGATCCTTGCTCCAAAATAGGAATGATGAACTTCAGCAGGAGACTGGTGGGTTTGTTTTGGAAGTTTCCTGCCAGTGTGTCGGCGCTGGCAGCGCCCTCAGTTCATGTTGTGTCAGTCTGGTCGTCTGTTCAACACGCTGGTTCATCTGTTTGAGGAGGTGCAACCAACCTGAATCCTCCTGATGTTACTAAACTGTATAGAAGAGTTGTTACACGAATCGGACTCATTCAAAGGACGTCATGCAGGCTTCACCCTTTCAGCAGGGAAACCAGTTGCACTGTTTTGGGCTCTAAAATGGGAAATGTCTGTTTCTTGTGCTCCAACAACGTTCACCTAATATTTACTTACTTTCTGTATCCAGTAGAGTGCTGGGAACTTAACTGGGAGTCTATCAGATGGTTGACAGAAGATAGCTGAGGCCTGCTGCACGTGGGACTCGGGTGAAAAGAGGCGATGTCAAGAACAGAGGATCATAAATGAGGAAGGTTTATCTGTGATGGCAGGCTGCTATCACCTGACGGAGCAGATCAGCTGAGAGTTGCAGTGCTGAACTCAGCACTGATTTATATCTCAATACTTTCACTTTGATTCTTGCTTATGTTGCTGAATTTCCTTCATGAACAATTGTTTTAAGATCCACCTTTTCCAGTTCACCCATCATGACTGGGTTAGAAACTGTCCAACAATACATGCAGTTGCACACATTGGCCACTGAGCTGCGCCACAGTATGAAGATCATGTGTAAACTTCATGCTTGGAGTTGTGGTGAGCCAACAACCAGCATGTGTTCGGGCCGGAGGGCCACGAGAAAACAAGCTTCTGTAATTGTGGTCTTTCTGCATCTTGTGGCTAATTAATCGGATCCTGCTGATTTACATGCAACTGTGAGGAAACAGAGCTCAACAGATCGTCCTCGTTGCATTGTAAACAGCGGGGGCTTTGGCGGGTGGGGGTCATATCTTGGCAGAAAGAGGAGAGCAGATTGGGAGAGGAGATTGTGGATGTGAGGCACTAAGCAGACAGGAACTGGGAGGCCTTTGTTTGGCAATCAGAGATAAACAGAGCTGGATGATGTGATGGTCCAATGCTACACCCCCCCACCCCCCCACCCCCCCTCAGACACTGCAGTCTGAACATCACCACCCTCAAATGAGCTGCAGATGTGGAACGCTGCACGACAGCAGACCGAATCTATTGGTTCACATTGAGCCCCAAATGTTCCCCGATTCTACACGTGTCCTGAAGCACCCGGACAGATGTGACGGCGGAGTCTGACTCCACTGGAAGGGGTCTGGGTTGGACCCCCACTCTAAAGCCCCGTTGAAGCCCAGCTAACCCGGGTCAGACACACGTGAGTCCCACTGGAACGTTGGCTCGGACAGAGAAAGAAAAAACAGGCTGTTGACGTTCGAGTTGCTTCTAATTTTGTAATCCTTTTTTTATGATTCCTCGCAGATCAGTTGAAAGAACCCAAAGTTCTGGCCAGCAAGTTTTCTTGGATCCTTGCAGGATTCCAGTCTGGACCACTTTAGCACATTCATGTCAAACATTTTGTGTTCTTCTCTCGGGAACAGTGTTGACTCACTGAATGTATTTATATACAGCTCTGTTACTTTCTCATGTAAAGGTTTCACAGGCCGGGGGAGGGGG
>CAAKHC010001763.1:5291-22568 GCA_901007825.1 Macroramphosus scolopax | reverse complement strand
TAAATTAATCCCTCATTCACTGACTGCAGAACGGAGGTGTCCTGAATTCAAAAGTCTTGTGAAACTCAAGCTGTGAAATCAGCTCCTATGTGTTTACTGTCTGCTGTTTTATGTCAGTTTCCAGCTTCTGAGGCTTCACGCTTTTTTTTAATTTTTTTTATAGAGCATACAGAAGGGAACATGTAAGCTATGTCCCAATTCAGTCCTACTTGCTCACTTTTTCAGAGTAAGTAAGTAAGTAAGTAAGTAAAACTTTATTTGTATAGCACCTTTCATGACATGACATGCAGCTCAAAGTGCTTTACAGAGCGAGAATACAATTTCAGAAAAGAAAAACAGAAGCATAAAAAAACATTGAAACAATAGCACATGGCAGTACAGTGAGGACATGGACAACAACACAGATTTAAAACCAACCAAAAAATAAAATCAGCTAAAGCAAGAGTGAAAAAGTGGGTTTTGAGCAGTGATCTTCCTACCAGTCTCTTCACTATTTTAAGTGGTAGTTGGTAGTTTATTATTCTCTTCACTATTTCGAGTGGTAGTTGGTAGTTTATTATTCTCTTCACTATTTCGAGTGGTAGTTTATTATTCTCTTCACTATTTCGAGTGGCAGTTTACCAGTCTCTTCACTATTTTAAGTGGTAGTTGGTAGTTTATTATTCTCTTCACTATTTCGAGTGGTAGTTGGTAGTTTATTATTCTCTTCACTATTTCGAGTGGTAGTTTATTATTCTCTTCACTATTTCGAGTGGCAGTTTATTATTCTCTTCACTATTTCGGTAGAAAGTAGAGTAGAAAATAAAGGATGTGTACACAGGAATACACAATGACTATCCTAGTGCTGTGAACTACATCCTTGTCCCACAATGCAATGCAAAAAGATGATGTCTTTTTTGCATGGTATATCTTAATTATCTTTGCAGTCAATATTCAAGAAGGTAAGGCAATGTTTTGTGCATGCATGATAAAGTGCAGTATATTGCATACAACCACAAGTCAGCCTGAGACTACCAGCGCTATTTATTCATGTATGTATTCACAGCTGTGAGCAGCTCTGCCATATTCTTTGCGCATCGTGGGTCAAGCATGTCAATCAGAAGCGTGGTCAAAAATCAAGGGGATTTACAGAAGTCAGCGTTCTGACAACTCCGACATTTATCCCGTGCCAGCACACGACATGCTTTACTTACTTGGACACGGCTTCTGTATTTGCTCTTAATGATGCTACGCTGGAGATTGCTAAATCCCCACATGTGATGGCAACAACAGACGGAGGCCCCTCGAGAAGGTCCCACATGATGAGACGGGGCCGACTTAAGTGAAGCGTGGGGGTCCATGACTGACGCAGCAGGATCAAAGCCTTCGGGGAGGAGAAAGAAATCTGTAGGAATGTCCATATGGATTTTCATTGACAGCCTGAGGATATTGTTTACACCATCAAACTTGTTCGTACACTATGTTATGGTTTCAGGTCTTTCAAGTCTCCCCAGATGAGCCTACAAGGAGCAGAAACCTGCAGCTTTTAAAAGAGTCCCAGTAACTTCTCTTCAGCGGCTGTTTGAAGGACTCTGAGAACTGAAACACCCCTCGGGGAGGCTGCGTCATTCCATCCTCAGTCAGTGCAGGGTGGTGTTTCAGTGGCGAGGGAATGAGCTCGTCGATGAGATGAAACAATGGCGATTGTGTTATAGATTAGTTTGGGAGTGGGTGAAGGGATGACGTTACGTCTTTAGCACGGCTGCCACAATGGATTTAATGATAGTAACAGCAGTGGATACAATAGCATGAAGCCCTGGGATCCCTCGCTATCTCCAGATAAAGGATTCTGCTCCATTATCAGCAGGCTGTGTTTAAGGAAAGAAATAGAATGAATTTTAATCTTCCACATCAATCTGTGAGGATGATATGATACGTTCTTATTAGTCAAAGCCAACGCAGTTTACAGTATGTATGTCTGTTCACAGCAGAGCTTTGAGCTAAACGACAACATGCTAACATGCTCACAGTGACAACACCAACGTGATGATGTTTAAAATGTGTTGACAAAGTTCCTCGTCTTGGTTTTAGCGCCTTTTCATGCCAATATTTACTGTTTAGCTTTGGACTGCAGGCGCAGGTTAGGATGAATGGAGTGTCAATAGTTCTGTCTGTGTTTAATCATAAAGCAAAGTATTAGACTAAATAAAGCTCTGACCTGACGATGGTGCTACATGAACTGTCAGAGGATCGCAAAGATTATTAGACTTCATCCTTTAAGCATCATAGACATCAACCTAATCCACTATGAACCATCTGATATCCAGACTGGATCATCCTCATTTGACTATGTATGTCACATAAACAGATGTTTTTCTTCCCTTGGTGTCAGAGGGTTGCAGTGATGTGTGTATGTACAGTACGTGTGAGTGTCAGTTCTGTGCAGCCTGCTGATTCAGACAGTGTGAAATTCAGCTGGAGTTACCTGACCTGACAGCAAGGTGAGGATTTGGCAGATCAGACGTGTTCGTGCATCGTGACCTCAAGCTGTGTGGAAGCGTCAGCAGATTTGGTCGGCGTTTGTGTGGGTGTCTGCGTGTGAAAACCAGGCGAATGCATGATCACATGGGCGGCTCTGTTATGATCATAAAACATTGAGGGAGTGTAAGGAGGATTTGTAGTGTCTGTTTCTCTACTAAATTGTGTGTGTGAGTGTGTGTGTGTGTGTTGTGTGTGTGTGTGTGCCTCCTGAGGGGCTGGACGCTGTGAGGTTTGATGTGATTTACTGGGGCAGCAACGACGACCTTCCTTTTGACCTTTTGCTGGTGAGACGGAGTTATTAGGAGGAAAAGAGATTGAGGATCATACTGCGACTGGTAATTTGACATCCAGTTGATCACATAACTGACCTGTAGTCCAAAAGACTCCGTAACTGTGTGAGGAACTGTAGTTAGGGGGAACTTGGAGTGTCTTTAACTTCCATTGGGACAGATTTGTTCCAAAGTTTGTGCTGGAAAATGACTTTCTGAGACATCGCAGCAGCTGGACCCGTCATTGAGTCATTAGTATTGAATGAAAACCCTTTTCAACCTCGCAGCTGCTGTTGTGTCACTTGTGCTACGAGCCAAGAAACATCCTCACCCATCTATCAGCAGGCCGTTCTATATGACCACGTTTGTTACATTATTATGATATACAAGGCCTGCAATGTCGAAGACAAGTCCCCCGTGTCTGCATCCAGCCGTGTTATTGTAAAGACGGGATCTGAAAACGATCTCTAGATGATGGTAATATATTTGAATGTGCCTTGAATAGTATTTAAGAAACAGAGATTCTGCTGCTGTAAACTCTCATGTGTGTTTCCATTGCAGTGGTCACCCGGTCATGATGTTTTAGTACAGCTGAAATCCCCATGAAGTTAATTAAATTTGTTCCTCTGCCACACAGTATATAATCCTGGCTGAGTAATTAACCAGATAAACACATTATGTGCTGCTGCTCTGAGACTTTCTTCTCTCCACCCTCCGAGAAGACGCAGCTGTGCTTAATGCTGTCCTTCATTCACGACACGCCGCAGCCGCTGCCCGAGTCGGAGAGGACGGTAAACAAGCTTTTAAGTTGTGAAGTCAACAGACTTCACAACTTCACAAAAGACAGCGCACACGTGTGATGAGTGACTGCAGTTCAAAGGAGAGCCCCTAGATGGCAGCATCTTTAAGAATCAATAAGCTAACAGTGTCACAGCTGAGCAAGCGTTTAAATCGTACTGTTATCTGATCGAAAGTCAAATCAGACAATGGATTTGGAGAATCGTGACACCCTGACTGTGTGATGGCAAAGTCATGCAACATCATAAACAGAAAGACAGGCGAGGAAAACACCCGGCTCATGTGATTAGCGATGCTCATGGACATTTGTGATAACAGAGTCGATAGATAGTTGGCTTCTTTATATTCCAGCCATTCTTTCCAGAACTAAGTTTGATTTAAAAGATGTTGATCACAGGTTAACGTGCATGTCTTTAGATGTTACTGATGCATGTGGACATGGTCAGACGAAGCTTTGTTTCCATGCTCTGCTGTCTGTACAGTATCATGACCGTGGAATAGATTCATGTGGAGAGGTGGGCTGGATAATGCAGGCAGACTGGGGAGAAATGGCAAATGTGTGCCGCATGCCAATCAGCTTTAATACGTCTGTATATCCAAACACACTAATTACGTATTATGGGCGTTAATGAGCCGTGGCGCTGATTGCCAAACATTAGTCTCTCTCCCTGAGCCTATCAGGTGTTTTATTGGCTCCTCTCTTTGTGGGGTTTTATACGCTGCTGCATCTGTTAGAGCAACACACACACTCAAACCCACAAAGTGTACACACAGAATGACTTATGCATGTATGCACAAATAATAATCAAGCTCTCGTGCGACAACAGACACACAAGACAGGAAACAAACTGACGTGAGAACCGCATGTACTACACACACTCGAACACACCCGGCAGCTATTGTTTGTTACGTATTATAACAGGGAGACACAGGAAGCTGTTAGACGTTCACTTACATTCATACACAGGCGGTTTCAACGGCAACGTGCTCGATGTTGCGAGCGAGACGAGCTCCAGATTACAAACAGAATATTACTGACTTGTTTTCCTGCTTTCATCCAAGTTTGATCAAACATAGGCTGAGAAAGTTGGGAGATTCTGTGGGAAGCCATCGACACGTTGAGATTTTCAACCCCAACATTTATGCTGGTAGCTCTGCAGTCCTTTACAGCTTGTTATCAACTGCCTTTCAGCATTATTAAGATGCGTTTATTGTTATTAAATCACTGAAGAATCTACTGCAGTTATCAGGAGGTAGTAAGAACTGCACTCTTTGAAGTAACGACTCCGAAGCAGTCAGGTGGGAAAGTCTCCTGAAATAAGGGCAGGTGAGGCTAACTCCCTCTGAAGGCGCTTTCAACACCTGCTTGTCTCGTGCTGTGGAATCGGTCCCTCGAGTGTCTTTCCTCTGAATTATCTCATACGTGGCGGTGAGGAAGCCCCAAAGGCAAACAGCTGATCCCCGGTCAGTCTCAGTTAGATCGCCGACGTAGACGTCTCTGTATGACACCTACACATCCGTGCACTAGATATAAATGATGTGTAACTGAGCTGACGACCTCATCTGTAAACTACAAAGCGTTCCTTTTTTCACTGTGCACATTCTGCAGGCTTGGAAGGCAGAGAACAATAAATACATGGAGGTGTTCCGTCGGATTATCTGAAAGATTAAAACCGAAGAAAAGAAGCCGCAGAAATGACGACCAAAATAAGAGTTCAGAAAACGGGCACAGCAGGCGGGTTTGTTTGTGTAACCAATAAAGTGTTGGCATGTCTTGCACTGAAACTTCATCTTTGAGGGGCCCTCTGTCAGGAGGAAGAGTGGAGGATGTCTCAGAGTGAATAAAAGAGGAGATGATCAGTGATGATATCAGATAACAGGAATCCATTTGATTCCTGTGTCCTCCCCTTTATACTGATGATACACACATCAGCCATGTTTGATGGAATCCACCTTAAAGATGCATTCAGGGTCCTCACATTGTGGTAGTTGCAGCATCTTCATTGCATGTTGACCCTAAGATGTCTGAATGAAAACGTAACGCTTCGCTTCAGCACGATCAGAGACTTCAGAGGATTCAGCTTCTACATACTTTAATCATAAATACTGTGTGAAATATTTCCCCACTTGTCAAGCAGAATATTATAGAACGCTGAATCGCTGCAATTATTTACCAGATAGTTGAATGAAGTGTATCAACTGTGCATAAAAAATTAAACACTTGGAGTGCGAACTGATGTTTTGTTAATTCATTGAGAGCCAAAAATACACGGACGTACATCAGCGTCCAAGTGCTCTCGCTCATCTCCCCTTTCATCTCAGCAGACACGTCCCTCATCCTGCTTTAATTGCCCTGCTGTGAATCATTAGATCCAGCAGTGCAGCCGTGGTCAGATAGGACAGGTTTATTAGCTGCATCAAAGGGCCAGTCCCCCTACATCACTGCTCATCTCCTGCACGGCCGCCGACCTTCTGACCTCTACTTTATCTGCACGCACTTGACAGCAGATGTGATGACCTTGATCTTGTTGCTGTTTAACTGCGCAGGGCTGATGAATGTTAGAAAACCGACCGAAAACCGGACGACATTCATTTTATTTGAAAATGCGTCAGTTGAACCTTCATTTCCTTGTGATTGCAACACGACCTTAAAACAGATACTTCAAAAGATATTGTACAACTCTTAGTTAGAGTCCATGAACCCATGACGAACCTCCAGGGGCAGCGGCCAAAATGTCTGAGCTTCCAGTGAGGCCAGCTGCTACCCGGACCGAGACTTCTTCCACCGCTTGCCGGTTACACGGAGTTAAGAGATGACATCTACTACTGGATGTTTTGAACCACTATGACTGTCACACTGCAGCGGATCGGTTGTGAGATGCATTTCACTCACAATACTACTTTGACTAAAACCGAAACCAAACAGGCCTCTGGACCCAAAATCTACATTCATATGCAGAATCTGTTTATAGATATCAGAGGCCTTGTGAGGGCTGAATCATGATGTATTTTTAAGTTTTGCACAGTTAAGCTCTTAGACGTCCTCGTGCTATCCACAAAGAGTAGTAATCATCTATATTTTTGCTTTGCTGACATCAAGTTTTCTTCCTAAATTGAACTATATTGCTTCCTGGACTTTCAACCCTTCGTGTCCCCTCAGGACTTTTCTGTTTAACGTGCACTTTCCTGGTATGAGTGGTACGACTACGGATGGATGAAATACCTGCGAGTCTTCAGAAAGAATCTGTGCAGATGGTCAGTTTTGTTGCAAATGTGTGTGACTCATGTATTCACTGAAGCCGAAAGGCACAACACTATGAGACTCGTCCTCAGCTGCCAGCTAAAAACTGGACAGCCTCCAAAGCTCTCTGCAGCATGTAGTGGATCTGTAGCTTTTGGACATGTTGTACCTGCCAACTGGCCTCCGGACGGCACGCCCTTCATTTATTATTGGAGGGATCAAGCCAGCATCTCCAGCTAATAACTGTGTGAGGATTAATAACTGGAGGGAGGAACATTCTGTTAGAATACTGGAGGATGCACTCAGGAAGAGGAGGCGTCGTTCCTCATTCATCCGTCCTTGTCCGTGTTTGGACTGCGACTCTTGTCATTCACATACTTTTTATTCATATTCATTCACACTGCTGGCTGCAGCTACCCTGTGACAGGCACTCCTCCACCTCACACTGGTCACCTGCTCAGGAACAAATACTTTGATCCAAGCTACAACTAATCAATCCAGCTTTTGTTTTTGTACTCCATCTCACATTGTCTCCCATGACGGAAGAGTCAGATGTCAGTCAGAGCCATCTGCCTCTGAATGATCCAATGATCTCCATCAACAACCCTCACTAAGACACACCACAAACTAGTGTATTATATTACACACGGGATGTCAACAGAAACACGATCTCAGTCCCCCTTCCCTTTGTGTGCCACTCGTTACTGTTGGGGGAAGGGGGAAACACCAATCGTGTGATCACTATTGATCCGTGTGAGCTTCTGCTCCGGGGGCAAATGTATCTACGGTGTCGTGTCAGAGGACGGATGACCCACAAAGCTGTTTGTGGGGCCGTTTGCCAGGCTGCCGAACATGAATGGGTCAGGCCTGCTGATCGAGTGTTGCCTCCGATTATACAGTCGTTATCAGTCACGGAGCAGGTGAGTTCAGTGGTGATTAGTTAAGTAGGTCTAACACACACAAACAGGGTCAGGGGAATCACGACGGAGCTCACCAGCATGAAATGACATGTCATACTAATAACAATCAGGTCAGCTTATTACAACCAGCGCTGGAGAGTTTGAGAATGCTGCCCTCAAGTGGCTCCTTTTGGAAGTGCAGCGTCACTTGAGCTTGTCAAAAAAAGTCCATATAATTCACAATTACAGCATTTCAGGCCGTGTTTCTTTCTTCTGTTATTAATAACAACAGTTCAATAACATCTTCACTCCCGTTGCAGGTCATCGACACTCTGTCTAAACTCTCCCACGCAGCGATCACACAGCAAACTGGAATACGGTAAGTTTAACGTGATGAATGCAATGTACCGTATGTCACTGTCATGCTGGGTACAGATGAAGTGAAAACATATGATTTGTTTTTCCTTTAAAGGCCTTTTCCAACAGAAGAAAGTGTTGAACACGAGGATATCTACAACCACCTTATAGACCTTATAGAGTACGTATGTTTATCTTTCTATTTTCCTCTCTCTGATGTTTGTTTGTTTGTTTGGGAGGGGTTGAACATGGGCCAGTAAGGAACCCAGTCAATTTTCAGACCAGACATTTTTAATCCCCGGAAATCTTACCTGGGCGATGGCGGGCGTCTGCACCCTCTGTGTGATCTTCTAGTGTTAGAACGTCTCCTCCTCCTTCGACAAGCTGTTGTGCGATGGGCAACATTTGTTCCCTGGGTGTTGACTGGAAGGCAGCCACTTCCTCCCCACTCTTCTCCTAGATAACCCCGAGGCGTGTTTCCTGATCATCTGCTCATCCTGCATTCATCCCTGATTCCCCGTTCACTTATGAAAACATGAGACATTTCATGTCAATAGATTTGCTCAAACTCAGTTTGAACTTGAACACAGCAAATAAACAGCAAATAAACCTGATAGCTTAAGTGAAATTGATTTCGGCAGCAGCTGGAAAAACTGTCTTTGACTCTGTGATGACTTGTCAAGTCTGCAATGAATAATTATAAAGTAAATAATCAGACTTGACTATCGCTTGTTTGACATGGATTTTATTAATAGATTTCTGACCTGGAGCCTCTACCTGCTGTTTGCAGTATATATTTGATGTTATGTTGGAGTCAGTAGTGACGGGAGATAACAGCAGCCTGACAGCGGCCAGCAGAGGACGGGAGAGGAACACGGCAGCCTGCATCACATCGACCGAGGCCGTTACTCAGCGACTCCTAACTCTGCTGAGCCGAAACACTTGGACACACACACATGCAGAAACAAGTCCAGCCACCCAGAGATTCACTTGATCCATTCAGACACTGCTCTGTCATTCACTGTTTCATTGACTGGATGAGCAACGGGTGGATGTAGAAAGAGTATTAAGTAATAATAACATGGGGAAAATGATGCTTGACAGCAGGGAAGATTTGAGCCGTCCCTAAAGCCCGTACTTTCCCTTGAGTTTAAACTTGTCAATCCTTGATTTGTTTGCGTATAGGTGTCTTTGTGAGCAGTCGTCTTCTTTAATGCCTGTGTGCGCATCGTGTTTCGTTGCATGTTACCGCCTCCCAACAGGCTAAGCTTAAGTAATTGGCATGGATGTCGGCCTCTGAGTGCGTTCCTGAACCACTTTCACGGCCATGGATTAAGTGTCCCCGACTAACAAGCTCTCTAGTATTAAAATCCACATCTGCGCCACACACGCTCCCTGTGTGTGTTCAGCGTGTGTTAACTCCTCACGCGGCTGTCATGAAGAGTTAAACCATTACCACCTCCCGGTGCACTCCAACAGCAGTGTGATGTCATGTCATGTCACGACCGTATTCTATCATGTGTGTGCTGCAGTGAGAACGGGCTGGAGGATGAGGAGGATCTGTATGACTGCGTGTATGATGACGAAGATGGTGGCGAGATCTACGAGGACCTGATGAAGACTGAAGCCGTCCCTCCTCCGGTCAGTTCTCCTTTATTAGACTTCTAACAAATCTTTAGAACATTAGCGTAGGATGTCAACATCTGTATGAAGTTACAGCCAGCAGCTGGTTAACGTGTGTGTGTGTGTGTGTGTGTGTGTTCCAGAAACAGGCAGAGACTGACATCAGGAGTTGCTGTTTATCGGAGATCCGACAGACTGAGGAGACGTACACTGGAACTCTGGACTCTATAGAGAAGGTACAGGCCGGCTGACGGAGCTGGTTATTGTTTTTTATATGACTTTATATTGACAATGAATGAAATCAATAGTGGGAGCACTCTGCTGGACAAACTAAGAATATATTTAGTATTAAATTAGTAGCCTGTTATGAGTGAGAACTCACAGCTCAGAACAAACTACATTAAAAGACTAAAACTATGAGAAGCTCTTTTATTGTGGAGGACTTCAACCTTTCCTGCACTGTAAAAGGACCGTGGGAGGCTGCGTCCCCGCCGCCCGGCCACAGCTACTTGTCTTCCCACTCTTGTGCATGTTCAGTGTCTGGAAAAAGACCTTGCCTGATTTCCCAGCGGATTACCTCAGTAGATGACTTTCGATATGAAGTGGATGCTGGATGCTTTAGTTTGTGCTCGCCCGCTCCTTTGAGGTGTGGAGGTGACGAGGCGACGGGCGTTTTCTGAGAGGAAATCATTAAATTGCAAACTCTAAAAACGAGATTATTGTCCTGACCCAGACAGCTCACCTCATTTCTGCTGACTGCAGCTCTTTGCATCCTGCCCCCTGTGATATAATAGCTTCTCCCAAAATGACTTTCCCACTCTGATTCTAGTGGGACGAGCTTTGTTCTCACACTCTCTCTCTCTCTCTGTGCTGCAGAACTTTATGTCGCCCCTCACCATGTTTTTATCAACGGTCGAGATGGAACAAGTGTTTGTGAATATCCCGGTAAGTCATCGTCTTCGGCTGTTAGGTGTAATAACACAACAGGGCGGCAGAGTGAGTGAATTACATGAACATTATAAATGATTGATATGTGCAATTTTTTTCTAGTGTTTTATTTGTGTACTTTTATTTATGATTGTATTATTATATAAGCAATTATTAATCGACTGACTTATGAAGAAGAGCAGGGTCGTTATTTAAAACTGTATTGCGAGCTTCCACCATCGGTGTATGAATGTGTCAGTAAATCGCTTTAAATGCATATTAACTTCAAATTTTCTTTTCTGTATTTCAGGACCTGGTTAAAATCCATAAATGTTTACTGCTGGAAATCCAAGACTCAGTTACACACAGAAGTGCCCAGAACATTTACCAGATCTTCATCACGTTCAAGGAGAGGTACAGAACGTCTTCATGGTCTTTATTCGTTCTCACCCAGGATCAGTATTTGTTCTGTCTGCACAAGTAGGGAATTTCTTCTGTGTTCACATTTCGATTAATACAAATGTTTTTTCTCTCCTAATGATCCAGGTTGTTGATCTACGGGAAATACTGCAGCCATATGGAGACAGCCATCGCCTCGCTGGACGACATCTGCAAAGACAGAGAGGACGTACGCATGAAGCTGGAGGTACGAAGTGCCGTGATGTTAGTGATTCTGCACAGGCAGTGTGTTCTGGTCAGAGAATGCCCTCAAGTGTGGACCTGAGGCACTGCAGGTGATGATACTGCAGCTAAACTACTAGTTTGATCCTCCTTGACATTTGAATCATCACTGTACTAATTTCTAGAGAACTAACAGTAAAATTGAGGTATTTCTTTCTTTCAAGCCCCTGCAATATACAGCTTGTATTGTCTCTATGTGTCTATATGTTCCATTCATTAGATGATCTGACACGTTGTCTTCATACAGGAATGTTCGAAGAGAGCCAACTATGGCAAGTTCACACTGAGGGATCTGCTGGTGGTTCCTATGCAGCGAGTCTTGAAGTACCCTCTTCTTCTGCAGGCATGTAGTCCAATATTACCTGTTCTACTTCGTTACTACTGTAGTCATACATTGTGTATTTCATTAGGTTGTCAGGCAGGAGGCTTCGAGTGGGCGCTGGTAGGAAATCAGAAGAGTATGGCTTTGTTTTCCTACATTTTTAATGTTTATTTTGATGTGAAACTATAAGCATGTTTTCACATTAACTATGGGAATAATACATATTTCTCCTTAATACTGCTGAGGTGTATCTCATCTGTACATAAATCAAACTGTTACATCATTCCTCGTTAGCAATATAATAAGCTGTCCAACTATCAGCATTTATTATCACCAAAGCTCACATCTGTATGTTCTGTGAGTCACTGTCGTAGTAACTGACAGCAGCAGGACTGATGACTGTCAGTAAGTGACACTGCACCATCATCATGACCAGTCAGACTTCATGAGCAGGAGGAATCACTGTCAGTACTGCACGTCTCCACCAGAGGCGCCGTTGTCCACCTTTCGTCGTCCTTCGTCCCTCCAGGCTCTGACACTCTATTTCTGTAGCTCCTTTATGTCTGCAGCTCTGAAGTGACCTGCACATATCTGATTTAAACAATCAAGGACGAGGAGGGAGACAAAAGATCGAGTGGAGGGAGGAGTGAAAGAGAAAGCAGCAGACGGAACAAAACAAACAGCCAGAGAGACCAAGTGAAGTCTTTTAGAAGAGGCGAGACTTTGTAGAAAGTTCAGACAAAGTCAGTGGGAAAGTTTATTTGGAGAAGAAAAACATACAGATCCTTTGATTATATTTTATTGATGGATTGCATTTGATTACAATGTATTTGTGGTTAACTGACGACTGACATATTGGCTTTGCGACATTATAGTATATGTTGCATAATAATGTGTTGAACACTTTGTTTCCTGGATTCCTGCAGCCCACATTAAATGACCCAAAAACATCATGCATTTCACAAATAAATGATATCATATGTTTCTTTGGCTGTAAATAACACACAAAAAGGTACATATGTATCTATTGTTTATTTATATTCCTTATGTAGGATATTGTCAGATTCATACACACGCCTCAATACACAACTTCATATCAGGTTTTCATGAGTTAAAAAGAAAAGAACGAAATATTTGGTAAAAGGAAAAGGTTATTCTAGAAGTATTATTATCATCCACGGATGTATGTGTCCTGTTAAACACACATACGGCCGTGCAGCCGCACACAACCTGCATCCTTCCACTCACGGATCCCAGTGGATAAGTCAAAGCGCCTGCGGCTGTTGTCTGCCTTAATGAAAAGAGAAGCTGCAGCATTTTTCCAGGTAACAAGAGGTGCGTGTGTGTGTATTACTGCACGTGTATGTGCACCACACCTATTAGGGTTTTGTTTTCGTGAAACCATTAGAAAATTGGAAAGACCTGCTATTTTGTTCTGTTGCATACAGAATCACTATCGAACAACTATTGAAGTTGCTCAGTTTTATTTTGTAATTTTCAAATCTAAAAGTATTCAGACACACGAACAACAACACAAATTCAGACTGTAGATATTCAAAGTCAGTTTTAATGGTGTATTAATCCCGGACGTGTCAACCTGGGGTGAGATCCCTGCAGAACAGTTGGGTAATAACTAGCAGCACTGAATGCAGCATCCGCTGGGTTTCTTATCCACAGGGTGACAGCCCGAATCTGTACAAGTAATGTCTTGTCACTTCCACTCGCTCCCCGAGTTCCACTCTCTTGCTGTTTCTTTATTTCCCTCTTTTTTTGTCATCAGTCTTTCTGGCTTTCTTCCCCGCTGCCCTATGTCATCATTTCTCTTCCTCCCTGAACCCGCCGTCTCAGGATTCCCTCAATGAGTCCATCATGTATGGTCCCAGCTATCAGTGTGACCACTCCCTGCCTCTGTATCTCCCTGGATGTGAGGAGGTGGCAGCGTGGTTTGATAAATAGGACTCTGCAGTCTTGCTGGTGATAATAATGCCCAGGTTGAGCTTGACTGACACCAGGGATTTGAGCAGTGCCAAGCAGACATATATATCTCCTTAGGGACCCAGGCTGTTCCTGTGTGTGTGTGTGTGTGTGTGTGTGTGTGTGTGTGTGTGTGTGGCCATTTGTATGGGCCTGTGTGAAAAGACATGCATGGCATCCTTCCTTATCCTTCGCTGCCGAGGTCTAGATGTCTTGTTTACGCTGCGGCAAGGAGGCTGGCCAAGCAATTTCAGATACGCAGGTGCACAAACACACCTGCAATGGACGAGCACACACACACACACACACACACACACACACACACACACACACACACACACACACACACACACACACACACACACACACACACACACACACACACACACACACACACACACACACACACACACGGTGGTGTTTTCTTCACGTTCATTTCCTGGTGACTTACCTTAACTCTAACCTTATCTTAACCTTAAAACAAGTCTTCACCATGACATGCTAATGATTGACGTCATGGGTGCCTGCAGGGGGCCCAGTACCCTCAATGTCCCCGTGTAAACAAATGGGTGTCCCGACGACATGAGCAATACCTGATGCCTGACACACACACACACACACACACACACTTGCACACACACAGATTATCTGATTTATTCCAGGACAGGATTCTTTTCGCAATAACCTTTTTCATTTCATATCTCCAGCCGAAGCATTAACTTCATGTGTGGGATGTACAGTAGCTGTGATGTACAGTAGCTGTGCCTCGCAGTGTGTCTGCAGCAGAACAAATCACACATCTCTTTGCTTTATATCCAACACATGGACATTCACCCTTGTTGATCCCGTTGGACTCTTCGGGTACTTACATTTGTGTGTGTTTTCTTCCCGCCAACAGGAGCTGGTGAAACACACTCATGATGCCGCAGACAAGAGCAACCTGCGGAAGGCTCTGGACGCCATGAAGGTATTTATTTCTCTTCGTAATGTATTTTATTGAAACAGGTATAACTTAAGAGCCAGTTCATCTCTGCACTACGTGTTTCCCTCTACTAGTATCTGTAACCCTGCTGTCATTTCTTACTCTAGTTAGTTGATTTGGAAAGCCTGATATCTTTTACAGTGTCTCAGACTTGCAACAGGCCCACGCAGCGATGGTTACCTAACCAGCTGAACC
This sequence comes from Macroramphosus scolopax, assembly GCA_901007825.1. Classification (NCBI taxonomy): domain Eukaryota; kingdom Metazoa; phylum Chordata; class Actinopteri; order Syngnathiformes; family Centriscidae; genus Macroramphosus; species Macroramphosus scolopax. The sequence continues at coordinate 7,780 of CAAKHC010001763.1, read as the reverse complement.
TTGTAGCTTGCAGTCTGCATAAACAGAAACAAAAACCATACAACACAAGGGAAACATTCAACTAATCACCACAGAGGCAGAACAAAGACTGATTCCCTGTTTACGAACAGCGGGAGAACAAAATGACTCATTCTGCACAACAGAGGAAAACACATAGTTGACATACTGAAATGTATTTAAATGAAAGCACAGCAACACGTATTAATTGTTTTCTGGTTCTTGTGCAGGACTTGGCTCAGTATGTCAACGAGGTCAAGAGGGACAACGAGACTTTACGAGAAATAGATCAGTATCAGAAATCCATCGAAAACTTGGTAAGACGCCCGATTCCTCCACAAAACGAGACGCTAAGCTCAAACACAAAGTACTTGGGGAACCCTTGACATCCGTCAGACCATCTTTGTCTTCCTCCTCGTCTCTAGAATCAGCCTCTGAGTAACTACGGGAGACACAAAGGTGACGGAGAGGTGCGTGTGGTCTCGGTGGACAAACGAGCTAAACAGGACAGGTGAGATGTGAGGATGACAGGATGACTGACGTCGTGACTGGCGGAGCCGCGGCTGGTAACGTGCCAGAGTCTGTTCCTGCAGGCCGGAGGGCTCGAAGAAAGGAAACCTCGCATCTAGTAGAACAAGAACACATGAAGTTGATTAATTCATTTGCAAAGCAGAGAAACAACATTTTTTAAAAGGATAAACAGTGAATAAGCGTCTTTTATCCTCACAAACAGCAGCTTGAACCGTAATTATAACTCCTGTTTTATGCATCAAGAGTGTTTAGTTGAGACCACGCAGACTATCAGATCTACATAGGATAACCATGTTTAATTAATCTGAGGGATTTACTGGATATCAATATCATTGACGTTCTGCTCTTCTAACTTAAAGGCACATCTTCCTGTTCGATGCTGCGGTGATCGTTTGTAAGCGGCGAGGAGACAACTACGAGATGAAAGAGGTGATCGACCTGCACCTCTTCAAGATCACCAACAACCCCACGTCGGACAAGGAGAACAGAAAGGTCTGTACGTGGACGCTGTTAGGAGACAGGGCTACAAACACTACCTGTGTTTGTTACAGGTCGTTGATTGACAGGTGTCAATCAGATAGAGAATATGCACATTATTGATTTTGCCCTATCCTAGTATTTTGGATCAACACCAGCAGGCGTCAGGTGAATTCCCCCTCCGTCATATTCCTGCCATGTTTCTCAGCTCTCAGCCACCTCCTCTGGAGGAGATACTGGCTCGCCTGTCAGTTGTCTTTTGGCAGCGATGCGTCTTTTTATAATCACATCACTTTCTGTAAACGAGTAACTGAATTCCACTTTTGGAAATGACACAATTCTGATGTTTTACCTCAGACATCTGGAGGTATTAGCCTCAATTACGTTGGCAAAGTCAAAAACTGTACATTTTGTTCTGATTTATAAATGAAGAACATAGTTGTGCTGCAGATAGAAATGGAGGTCATTGATGATGAGACGGTATCCGGCTGGTATCTGTTGTTCTTTCCGAGCCGACAGCCACGTACTTTGTCTCAACACCTTTTAGCCCGGATGCATCAGAAATGGAGATCCACGTGTGATTCACACGTCTCATTTTGCAGCTCTGTGGATGGTTGTAATTCTCAGGTCTGATCAGTCGAGTCACTTTGGATCTACGATGATTTCATTCATCTTAATATCACTGGCGGAAAAACAGAATATATTTTCATTTGATTTTGTATTCAAACGCAATTTTTTTAAAATAGACTTTTGGCTGCGATTTGCTGCTTTATAACAGCTAAAATTGCCTTTCATGACACCTGAGTGAAGATATTTCACAAAGAGCCGAACGCCGAGCCAGCGCTGTGAATCATTTTCTGTCTTCTACTCGTGTTTCACCGTCGCTCTCAGACACTTCTTGTAATAGAGATTGAACAATTAAAGGAACCAATCAAGCATCTTGTAACAACCAATCAGCAGTAATGGAGGGAAGTTGTGCAGAGTTGATTCTATTATTGCCTCTTTATGTCTGAATCGGCAAAGCTCAGGGACCATGTGGGACTCCTGACTAACCAATTAACAACGCTAGTTCAACATAATGAGGCAACATAACAATTTATCAGATAAATGCTGGTTCATAAAACTGAGTAAAATTGGATGTAAATAGCTTCTCGATGATGTTTTCCTGTCAACATGTCTGCACGCCACTGCTGCCTTTTGTGCCCTTGAAATCCGTAATGAACTACACAACAATATCTGCAAACGTAATAATCATCTAAGATGATTTGGTATGTGCCGGTTCCAGCGCATGTTATTTTATTCTTTTTAATTTACCAGCATCTTTCTGAAACAGTGTCAGATTGGAACAGTCTGCCTCCACCCAGATGGTGGTATCATTACATCTCTCTTTCGGGCCTGACTACACACACACACACACACACACACACACACACACACACACACACACACACACACAGCACGGGGCTGACCGCCCAGTGTAAACA
>CAAKHC010001758.1:1433-23794 GCA_901007825.1 Macroramphosus scolopax | reverse complement strand
CAGGTTGTTCGACTCGCCGGCGGTTTGCACGGCACAAAGCCACCTGTTCATTGCAGCTATTTCCGAGTGTGCTTGAAACTAATAAGCTGTTGTTGTATATCCGGAGTAAAAAAAAACGGGTGGAAAATACAGTGAACTGCTCCGTTATTCATGAGACAATGAGGTTGTTGTGGAGGTATTTCATGGGAGGAAAACAGGGCAACGACTGAGAGGAGATTTAAATACTCAGCGGGAGTCGTCCAGCCCAGCGGAGAGGAACGAGCATCCAACCGTGGAGCTGTGTTGTATAAAATCATCTCCGAAAAAGAGGTCAGAGTTTAGCTCATACTCACACCGGAACATCTTAAACGGTGTAAACAGTAAACTATTGTGGAGCACAAACTCCATACGTACAGCATGTCTACAGACCCAAACACTCACTGGCACCAGTTCTTAAGAACGTTTGTTTGCCGGACCCGTTAGGATCCGCGGGACTCCCGGCTGCCGGGTTCGGGTTCAGTCCAGTTTTCTTTATTTTAAGGCCAAACTGCACAATGGCCCCATTATGAGCTGGAACAGTCCCGGGCTCGTTGGCTCATTAAAGCAATTAGTGTCATTATTAATATAATTAGACCATGAACCCGCAATAATTACAGCGGTATTAGGGTGTTGCAAAATAAACACCCATTAATGTTGTAGATTGGATTGTAACAGTTTCTGTTTTTAAGAGTTTGACCGGTCGATCGTCGACTCGTCAGTCGATGCTGATTTATGTATTGTAGTTCCTTTATTAGTCCCGCGAGGGGAAAGTGTTCTCAGCGTATGGCCGGTCTGTAGGCAGCGAACATGCAAACACACACACACACACACACCAGAGAAGTGGGAATTCACTTAGAGGCCCACGGGGAGCAGTTGGAGGTTGAGGCGCCTTGTTCAAGGTCACCTCATCTCTGTTGAGGGAGGGGGAACTCGTGTTCGCTCACTAACGCTGCCCACAGTTATTCCTACGGGTGTGGAGGGATTGAGCCAGCTACCTTTTGGTCCCGAGCCCAGATGACAACGACAGATGGGGAGAATCGCTGTGTGCAACGGATTCCGGCTCTGCTGCCCCCTCAGAGCAGGACGATCCGGCCACGTGCACGACTCCGTCGCGCTCCTAAGAAAAATGTGACTTCGCTGTTCTGTTCACATTTCCCGAACCCCACATCTGTTCATGTGTTTGAAATCGGAGTTGAGCACATGTGCTGCAGAAATCACGGTTGCATCATTTCGTTGGATTAACGTTAACACAAGATCACTTACCTCACTTACGTTAAACTGCATTCACGTATTGTTTTGCACGCGGCGACCTGGTGGAGTCGTTTGGCGCCGAAAGAAAAAGAAAGAGAAGGCGTCTGGAGAAGTGTTTTGACGTTGTAACTATGTAAAAATACCAGGATGATGAAGCTTCTCTCTCGTTGTGCAGGTGCAGGCGGCTCTGAAGAGACAGTGGATGCAGTACAAGACGCAGTGGGGCCAGAGACGGAAGGACCACTGCTCCATGCGCTCCACGTCCTACACGGCCACCTCCATCACGGAGGTCCCGGCCTTCATGTACCACCACGACTGTAACAGTGAACACTTCAACGGGCGCCACACGGAGGACTCGGAGCTGGTGGCTTTGAAACCAGAAGAGACATACGCTTGATCCCGGGGTCGCTCTGAGAGAAACAAAACGAGTGCAGCAGTGGGAACAGCCAAAAAAAAAACAACAGAGACGTACGGTAGGAGAAAGGAAATACATCCAGTACGTGACCACATCTCGGTGATGACATCTCGGAGGCTAATGCTAGTTAGCCCGGGATAATAATACGGGTCTGGAGGTCAAAAGGTCATTGAGGAGAAGGTGGATCGGACACACTTGACATTACGGTCGAGGCTGCTTTTTTTCGGGAGCTGTGATGCTGAGAACTTGAGAAAGGAGAACAAGAGCTGCTTTTTATACGTGTCACTTATTCAAGCCGCTCGCCTGCGGGTCCGAGCTCGCGGCGACGGAGGCCGGCGATGGCGAAGAGGCGGAAATAACTGTGACTGTGACGACAGTGTTGGCGATGTCCTCTGTTTGAGGTGATGTGATTGTGAAGAGGTTAAAGTTCTGAATTATGCAGGCATGATAACGATGATCAGTAAAGGTAGTAGAAGTAGAGACGATCCTTCCTCACCTCACCGATACCAAAGGGTACTGTATGTTGGTCACGGCTAGGATGGAGCACTGTGTCCAACTGAGTGGAGATGTGGTATGCACACCACACACACACACAAACACACATGCACACGCACACACACACACACTCAACCAGCATCACAAACCTGATCGTATGTGCCATGAGAGAGGTCACGTTTCAAGGGACCCTCTGTGTTCTGAAGCTCTGGAACTGTGTACATAATATATGTTCACCTTGTTTTAACAGAAACGTGTTTAAATGTGTCAAAAGGACTTTTTTTTAATTTTATTATTATTATTCTTATTTTCTACTCATCCTTTCTTCTTGCCGATTCCTGACTACCTGCCACGTGTCTGTCCCGTGATGCTGCACTCCCAACTGCTTTGTCGTTTTTTCGCAGTTGCTGTATTCGTGCCGACGCCGAAAAAAATCACAGGGCTGACGAGCAAAAAGAAAAAAAAAAAAACGGAGCTAAATGCACAAAAAAACAAATGAATAAAAAACTATATTTTGGGTTGAAACAACCGGACTTGTTTCACTGTGTGTGACTTTAGATATTCCATCAGCTGTGCCGACGATCCTGACAAAGCAGCAGAGTTTGTCAAGTATCCGGAGGCTGTCCGATCTTTACTTTCCAGGTCCTCAAAGAAGGTCACTTCTCCTTGTCACAGCCGTCTGCGTCCGATACCGACGCGGCTTCATCCGTCCGTATGAGACGCAGCAGGATGTCCGGTCGCTCCGTGTGAAGCCCTTCATGTTGATACGAGGCACTCAGCCGCTCTAACTGCTGTGCGAGCGGCTCATGCACGACTCTGATAAAAGTGTGTGTGCTTTAAGGCCGACCGTGATATTTCCTGAACAACAACCATTTGGGTTTTTAAACCTTCCCAGAGGAAAATATAATTATTACTGTTGGGTTGTCATTTGTGTCAAGGGAGGTGAGACAGCTGAGGGACGAGGACATGCCGGAGTTCTATACAACACTTTCAATTATTTATAACGGGGGTTCATTCAGGATTAAATGAGCGCTGCATGCCAATGCAAGATAATAACATTTATAAACAGCAGAATTATCACAAGCAGGTGATCCAACTTTAGGATGCAGCTCTCGATCTGTTTCTTTACTCGCTGTAAAGTTACAGTTTAGCCATTAGCAAGCGCGCTAGCCACACACGCTAAACCCTCAATATGTAGCTTTATCTAACAATCCTGAATTAGCACCCTGATTTAAAGCAAAATGAAACTTCACAATAATCAACTTTAATCAGTCTTGTGTTGCTAGCGAGCTGTAGAGGAGAATAATGACAATCAATCTTAGAGAACGACGTCTTCATCCCGTGTTGGTGAAGCTGAGCCGACTGCTGCTCATGTTCTCATGTTTCACACTATATTATTTATTTTATTTGTATGTGAAACTTGTCTGGACGTCACTCACCTCTTCATGTTTGAAATGTTGATTTGTCCTGAGTGTGGTTCATATATTTTTGATTTGGGGAGGACAGATTCTGTATATTTTGTATGTACATGCCATGTAAATACAAGCGGACACAACATATATAATAGATTTTTACACTGTGACATACTCTTACTGCAATTCTTTTGTTATTTTTGTCATTTATGTTTGGATGGTGTTTGGTTTCTCGCTCTCTGTTTGGACTGGCATCATCTCAAATCCGATAAAGAAAATGGTATTTTGTAAAAGCAGAATCCAACGGTGTCTTTTTTTATCATGAAAAGCAATTTAACGCAAAAACACGGATGTCAAATCTTCATTCAGAGGAAAATTGACAATTTGCAGCCATTTGATGATGAGACGTGTTTAATCGTTTGGTTTTAAGATGATTCTGAGATTAACAGCTTGAAATTAAAAGGGAATCTGATCTTCTTACAACCACACAAACTTTGATTTCAGGCATTCCAGCAACATTCTCTGATGACTCAGCAACATTTTTCCCCGCCAAAGCGATTCTCGCCAATGTTTCAGGGTTGAGAGATTTCCTATAATGACTGTGGAGTGAAAACAAAGGAAGTCTTACTCCATTTGGTGTCGTGCTTTGAGATCCCTCCGGCTTGGCAGCCCCCCCTTTCTACTCCAAAGGTTCATTTCAAATGAGTTACTGTACCTGCGCCCGCTGAGTGGAACCAGACAGAACCAACCGAAATCTCATCCGGACGCCAATCACAGACGACAACAAATTAAAGTCGTTATCGCACTAACACGTTTACCCATTTATGTGAATATTTCCGTCTTGCTTAAGAGGCGACTGTAAAATATGCAATTTCAGGCTCTGCTGCATCCCAATGATACAGAGAGAGAAGAAGACATACTGTCCTCCTTCATATTCACAGGCCGTCTGAGTCCATGAGATAATAATAGGCTGATGATGATGATGAAGTTAGATGTCTTTAGAGCTGTGGTGCTCTTCTTCTGATGAATATTGTTCCTGGCCATCACGAAACTCATCAAATAGATTTTATTCTAAAATATTCAGTGCAAAGTGTAAACTTGTGTGGAGACGGTGTTGCATATGGAGGCAGAGACGGAGGACTTATGCAAAGATCTGGATACAATGAGGGTGAAATCTCCATAATTGCCAAAGACCCGACCGTCATCTTCTTTTCTGCAGCATATTAAATGGAACAATACTCCAGGAAGTTTGTGCAAGTCGATGTGAATTCCTTTGAAAAACCTCTGAGCATGTTTGTCTATCTGACAATGATCCCTGCACGCCGTTAACATCCAGGAAGGTGCAGCGCGCTTAGAAACCGGCAGTCAAAGGGATCTTGTGTGTAGTTTTACAAACGATGACAGCAGTCGATTCCTATTTTTTTTATCTTTGTGTTAACGATTTTTTTTAAGGGCGCCATCCTTTAAAACTGCCTCAGTCGTGTCATGTTGTGACTGACGGATGTGTTGTCTGGTTTTTGCCTTTTTTCTTTCTCACAGATGGATTTTTTTTTTGCCTCCTGCACTCTAATTGTCAGGTGAATGGACCATCTAACACAAATAATATATATATAATATATATATATAATAAAATAGCTGCTAAAAAGCCGACCATAATCACAACTGGACACAACAAGTGACAGTGAACAGGCATGTCAACAGAAAAACATGGAAAGATTATATGAAACCCACAAACACCTGTCCTCTCTTCAGAAGTTCATCCCACCACAGTTATTAATGTGCGTTTCCATAGCAACGGCATTAACAACCGGGCTCGCCGGTACAAAGAGGAAGCCGGCTTAACGCCAAGGGTGTTGATGATATTATCATTGTTAGCTTCAACAATGTCAGCAGGTAATACTGACGCGTGTTGTGAATTCTAAAAGGAGGAGGAAGATAATAGCCGGGGAATACATCTCATGTTATTTACATCTTCTAGGGTGGAATCCCACAGAAGATCACAGTGATGAGACAAGACATAAGCAAATGGAACATAGGAACACAATTAAATATGAAGTCTGTGAGCAAAGAAGTGCACAAGCATTAGTGCCCCCTGCTGGTGATGGCTGGAATAGTCTTGGGTGGCCCGGTCCGAACCACTTTGTGTCTTTTTGACAGAGCCAGCGATGTGTACAAACATTTTTTTTCTCTTCCTGTTACACACAGAAAGGACAAGTAGCAGACCGAGAGGAGGTACTACCGGAGTTTGTTGGATTACAACCGCTGACTAGACCTTTGCGGTGTACTAGCCTTGCTAGCAGCTCTGTTAGCCTGCACCTATCACAGAGGCTGTTAGCTGCATGCTAACGCCAACATGGTAACATGCCCACAATGACAATGCAGATTGTTTGCAGGATTAACATGTACAATGTTCTTAGTTTAGTGTGTTTCCTTGTTGTTGCAAATCTATGGGGCGTAATGGTCAATAGGTTTTATGAAATTTTGCACAAACATCAACCTGCTGACGCGGCTAGAACAGTCACAGAAGTCATTACTGAGTGCATGCATACTGTATGCACGCCAGTTATAGCTTCCCTATATTGTGCATAATGTGACAGAAAGGATCCCCCAGGCTGCTGCCTCAAGGAAAATAAATCAAACCGTCAAATCTCTTCTTATTCAGGGACTAATCTGCAGCCGGGTCTCCGCCTGCTCTCCGGAGATAGGATGTCCGAGTTGTGATGGGATTTAACAGCATTCATTCAGTCACTTTCAATTGCAACGTTGAGAAGGACTAATGTAAACGGAAAAGCTCTTCATATTCATTTCGCCGGAAGAATGATCGGTTCTCCGCTCATTAGTTCACGATTGGCGGATCATCCCCGGACGTATCGACCGATATCACCCGCAGCGTCGTCTTCAACCTGACGTGATTCCAGCAGCGTCTCACAGTTAAAGCCCAATCAATTTATTCACAACGCTCAAAACAATCAAGATTTTATTGGATTTCTAAATTGCACTTGATGATGTTCGTCTCTTCAGGAACTGAGCATCCCCCAGCAGCCTGTATGGAGAGAGGAGTCGAGATTACCTAATGAAATAATTCCTCCTTCAGGATTACAATGCAACACTCATAAATTATAATGCAAAATGAGCTTTGTGTTTTCAAACCATTCAAGTATCATTGGAAGAGACTGCTGCTCTCTGCGTGATCATCGTCTGCGCCGTCTTCATGTAAAACCCCTTTGATGGCGTGAACGTATAAGCGCCGAAGAAGCTTCCAGGGATGAGAACAGTGTTGGAGGAGGTTTCGTCAGCATCTGATCTCACTCACTCAGATCAGTTTCTCACCACCATAAACAATAACGCTGTCTCAGAAGACACCCTGAGAGACATCTGGAACAACATAGAAAGATGACTTGTGATTTTATTCGGTCTATAAAAGCCAGGTTGAGCCCGTCAGTCTGCCTCAGGCGCGCTGTGTGAAACGTCTTTGAAGATCACCACGTCAATCTTGTCCTTGTTCCAACACTATGTGAGGCAGATTACTAATCATCAGGACCCTGGGGTGCTGCTGTGGAGGTGGAGGGGCTCTCCAATTAACAGCAATTTGCTCCTGCCTTGGTAACATCTTGTGAGAAAGCATCGATGTGTCAACACAACAACAATAACGATATTTTAGCCATCTTGGCAGAAAAAAAATGCAATTTTTTAGAGTGTCAAAGTAATAAAGTAGAAAGAAAAATTCCAGGAAGGTCAAAATAACCTTTGAATACTTTTTGGACACTATTTGTATTTGTTAAGAAATCAAATCCTTGGGGACGAAGCTCAAAGTCGTTTAGAGTTGAAACATTTATCGTACGTCTACATGAACCAGGAACACGGCTTCGTATGAGGAGTGTAAACCCACAAAGAGTTTTCAAGGGTCGAGAATTTGATGTAGATTCAAACTGAAGGACATTGTTAACTTTAATTAGACCGCCTGGTGACTGTATCAAATACCAAAAAGGTCATTTTTCTCCGAGAGCAAAGTGTCAACCGAATTCTATCGTACGGCCGAACGAAGCGATGTTATACAACACGTCGTAACACGCAGCGAGACTGAATATCCACCTCGACCTTCACGAACGTCTGTATCCATTCGGTTGAAGTATCCATTACACCTGAGCCACACATTTCAACATCTACTGTGCAGAGGAGGAGGATGTGCACCGAGATTGTGGTGACACGGCCAGAAAAACAAAGTTCTTAAAGTTAAGAGGCCGTTGAGCCTCGTTAAACTCTGGGTATCCGCCACGGGTTTCCTTCCATCCAAAGCTGTGTGGTTGTGATTTTCCACGGTGCTCTAAGCGTTTTATGAGGGGTCCCAGCACAGCATGAGAAGCTTTAAATTATTTGGGTTTTGCTATCTGTGCAGGGTGAGATTTTGGAAAGAAGACAGAAAGAGATCTTACAAATCTCTTATTCTAAGACTGAATTCATTTAGCAACTTGCTAAACATGGAGCCTCGCCGCTGCAGTGATTCCTTGCAGCCGTTGATTTCTTTTCCACCTCCAATCCTGTGAGCTACCCGCCAATGGATAAAACACAGGCGTGCTAACCTGCTTGTGCATGTGCAAGCCATCACCGTTCTCCTTTTCTCTCCACGGTGCAACACGAACTCCGGAGACTTCATCCGCCTCGGCCAAGTTGAGAGTCTGATCGGTCAGTTTTTGGACAGATGGAAGAACAAATTAAAGTTTAACTGAGTGTCCCTGTGAACTGTGGTGAGTCAGTGTGCACAAACGGGGACGACGCAGCAGCTGGTCCACAGCAATGGAATGCAAAGTTAGGAATTGCATCTGTGATTTCTTTCAGGCAAAATATTTGCAGCTCAAATCATGTGGATGTTAGTTTAGTTCACTAAAAGCTGTTGAACAAGACATCATGGATCCGTGTTTCAGGGATCTGGTTGAGTTCATGATGCCTTGACAGGTCCGAGCTGGCGGGACAAGAGGGGGGCCGACACAATATAAGGCAATTCTAGGGTTTAATGTGATGGCTGATTGGTGTATCAGAGGAGGAGAATGGACATCCAGCCACTTTCAAACCCTCAGATAAGCCGTCGCTGACTGTCATTCAAACCTGCCTGTGGTGCCGTTTTCCTGCTGCACAGCCTGATATCACCAATCAACCTTAAATCAGGCTGAGATTGAACCAGTCTGACTCCCTCCAGAGGTCGAAGGTCGTCCGGGGAAGTGAACGATTAACATCAGAGAAAGCTAATAACAACAAACAAGATGGAAACAAAGCAGACCGGCAAATCCTGAAGTGTTAGTGAAGATATCGTCGACAGGACGAACCTGAGCACGATCAGATTTGTTGTTTGGCCTGAATGCTGTCGAAGGATGAGCCGTGTGCATGCACGCAGTTTGTTCTCAGAGACACAGGCGGCACATCTAAATATAATTCTTCTCATGAACGACCAGAGGAAGATGAGGGAAACCGAGATCGAAGGTTAAGCGGCTGAACAAAAGGAACTTTCTGAGAAGAGAACTGAACACAGTCGCTTCTCTTTTCCCCTGCTGCTGCGAATGTTTGGACAATTCGGCGAAATTCAACCACAAGCGCAGATGACAGACGACAGATGCATAATTCATCCACTTTGGTGGGTTCACGGTGCAAAACCCCGAGATAACCTCGCAGTTAATTTGAATATTTAAATAATACTGGCTGCAGCCCAGGTGGGATCGGGTTGATTTATGCGGCGCAGGTCTGCGAGTCCTCAGTCTGCTGTTTCTATCATTCAGGGGAGATCACGGCGCTCAGTTAGCCAGTGTGAGCTCAGTCTACAGACTCTCTATAAGCCCCATTCCCAGGGCGCAAACCTGATCCTGCAGAGTCATCGAGGGCAAACTTCACCTCCTCCAAATCTGGCACGCCGCTGCTTTTCCAGAGACAAAAAAACAGTTAGTTAATTCACTAGTTCTCCTTGATTATTCCCGTCTTTTATAACGTGTAACCTTGATTTATTCAATCGATATCGACCCGTTAAGAGTTTCTATATCCTGAAAACTGTACGCAACAAAGAAAGAATGAACAGATCGATTTCAAAGGAAGGAAACAGAGAAACTTACAACCAAAGCTGCAGTCATGTAATCATTTATTGAATGATTTAGCTGATTTCCACCCTCGTCGTGCTCTCAGAACTCGGTGCTGAGCCTGCTTTGGCATCCGAAAGAGGAGCTGCTGGCTCGGCGCCGCGGGACTTGAAGAACCGTAATGTTTAAGCACTCGGAAAATATTGCTACCAGAAGCATCAAACATCAAGCGAGCAGGGATGACGTACGATACTGCTGAAATGACGTTTAAATGAGTTACGACCGTTGGACGGATGATCAAAAAACCTCCAGTGCAGTAGATCTGCTGCAGTGATGTACTTTAGATACAGTCCTTGTTTGGATTCAGTGAACTGAGTAATAAGTCACGAGGTTCCATGTCTGATCTAATGGAAGATGTTCAGCTGAACTGATCCGCTGCAAAAGTTGGACACATTAAAGCTGCTCGTTATGGAGCCAGCAGAGGTTATATGTTCCTACTAGAGGATGTATCCACAGTGCCCTGTGTGAGTCTCCTCTTCCTCCCTCTCTTCCTCTCGTTAGCACACACACTGCTCACCCCTGAGCCGCGGTGAGGCGAAGTGAAAGTGAAATGAAGCAAAGACGTGTGTAATTGCCATTCAAAGAAAAGCCGTCACAGTTTGAGGTGCGCTCACGTCCTGTTAAATCTTCATCCCCGACTTCTTTAAATGATCCGTCGGCCGCAGCTTTCCCTCGGAGTAATGAGAAACCGGGAGAGCCGAGAGGAGCACGGCGGGGCCTTGTGATGGCCCGGTGATTGAAGTGGAGGGTACAGTATACTGATCATATTACTAAAAGCAATGCGATGGAGCCGTTGACAAATGGCTGGGTGGAATATTGCTCTATATGGTAATGCTGGCTGAAACGTATTTTCCACAGGAGACAAAGAAGGATGATTAGGTAAACTCCCCGTGATGTATCGCCTTCATTATCTGCCAGCCTGTGAAACTGGAAATCCTTTCTGGGTCAGTCCGCTGGGGATTCTCCTCTCAGCTTTACATGTGAGGAGTCAAAAAACAGTCAGCATGGACTTATTCTCATTCATTTAATTGCACTTGCAAAGTCACAGTTTGTTGATATTTTGAATCCAGACATCCACATCATGATATATTCTCCTACATATCAGACTGTCACTGCAGTTGTGTGTAGTTGCAGGTATACGCAGGTACACAGCGTCAGTTTACAGAATAATCAGCCAGGAGAGACACTATGGTTCATGCATCCCACTAACTTCTCCTGCCAAGTGTTGGCACCTTGTGGGACCTAATAAAAATCGATGTTTCATTTGTGCAATACTGCAGATAATAAAACACAGACTCTCATTTGTTGTCTGTCTCACTGGACTAATGTCTTCACTCTGTAGTGTTGCAACAGGGAATACGGGGGTGTCAAAACCCCTGGAACTATGTGAACGTTTGTTTACTAGCCTATTAGTGGAATTTACAGTCTTTTATGGATTCACTCATGGATCACTTTCTTTCTGTTCCTTTGCCCGAGAAATCCAATGAGAATTCAGTTTTTCTTTAAAAACAATAAGGAGTTACGCTGCACTGATGCTTGCTGATTTGCATCAACCAGCAAAAGAAGCAGCAGCGGTCAGCATGGATGGAGGATTCGTGATCGGCTGCTCCAAAATTAAAAAAAAGGCACTTTTCTGAAGATTCCCGTCTTCGGACTGAAGCTCAGAGCTCCTGCAGAGATGCTGATTTTGAGACGCAAATGTTTGGGGTCAACAGTGCAGCCTGGCTGTCGGAGAGCAGCGTGGTGCCGGTGCGCTGGGAGTCCCGGCACACCCGGTGGAACTTCCCCTCCCTCCTCATATATTCTGAATGTTGTTGTGTTTTGACCCTCAGGGCCACAGGAGAATTGCCGGTAAATTTGTTACACAAATTCGTATCTCTCTCAGGATGAACTGTATAATAACTTCCTCTGACTTCCTGTCTGGCACCGCCGCCTGTTTAGAATAAAACTTGCCCTATAGTGCGGACCGAGCATGCAAAACGAATCACAATTTGCTATTGTGCTCCTAACATGTCATCATACTAAACAAGGATGCTGAAGATGGAAAGCAGTGCTGGACAGTGTGCAGTGTTGTGAATACATCAGCATGCACATGTTCACAGCTTCACTCAGCCATTGATGACCGTAAACACTACAGGTGAGGAGTTATAAAGGTCAAACGTGATGTCGGTTGACATTGTTAGAGTTAAAAAGGGGGGTCGCATTAGGACGCCAGCTGCTCTGGGATGCAGGAAGTCACCGTGGGAACGAAGCCTCCGCCTCTTTGAAACGAGATGAGATACAGGCGGCCTTTTCTTAAACTGTGTGAAAATTGGCAAATTACACCACAAGCAATAAGTCCGGAGAAGAAATCAATCCCCCTCAACCTCCAGGACGGGAGGACGGGCGGCGAGCTGTTTGATGAGACGGATGTTATTAGGGCCTACGTGGTGTGGAGTGTAATGGAAGCTGTGATTCATCATGTGACAAAAGATATCTGCTTCAACGACGACAAAGGCGTCGATTATGTAAATCGCATCCTTTTTTTGGGACACGCACACACACACAAATCAATATGACCCTCCTCTGTTTGAGGGATGAGCTGATATGTTGTTCTGAAATATTAGACCATTGTCGCACTCATCCCTCTATAATTTATTCCAGTTTAACTTCACGTTGAGCTTTGAACGACCGCGTCCTGCAGGGGGACGACCTTCTACCTCATGTTGTAGTCCTCGAGCACAAACTAGTATTGGAGAGCTCTTCCTGCTCTGCTCATGGACAACCTCACAAATCGTTGTTGTTCCCAAGCACAGCCAGTCAAGCAGCAAATTAGCAGCGGCCGGTGGAGGACGGCTCTCCGAGGGCTGTCTTGAAAGTTTATGCAGTGGATTCGACATCCAATTAGCTGCTTCAAGCCTGTAACGGCAGTCAATACAACAAGAAAGTACTGGCAGTCTGTTAATGAAATACACCAGAATAAATGTGTTGATTGAATCACTGAGAGGCTTCTCTGAATGAATTACTGATCCACTTCGCTCAGAGATACTGAAAATGAGTTGCAAGCACTAAACAATTGCCTATTTGCGATTTGTTGGTAAAGTATTTTGAGTTCAGCGGCTTTATTACTACGAGATATTTGCACAGTGAAACAAATGCCGTTTTTTATTTGAAACATTTTCAAAATCCTGTGCAGTAATAATCACATCTGCAAGGCAGATGTGTCACTTTGAGGTTTATTCTGTGATAGAAGAAGAAGAAGACTTATTTAATGAAATGCCCTTTGAATGCACTTGGCTGTCATCATGAGAGAGGGAATGGGTTTATCTAAACCATGCACAGTTCCCTGGTTACAGTTTTCGATTTTCTGCTCTTTCAGAGTGAGACACCGAGATTAAAAGGTCTTGTGTATGTGGGTTGCACTATTCTTGAATCTCAAATATTTTTTTATTCATTATCTCAGGAGATGGTCTTTCTTTCATAATAACTTAAGTAAGTAAGGACCAGCTTCAGGGTGCAGCAATGCAGCAATGAAAATGCATGAGACCTTAAAGGTGCTATGTGTAAGATTTGGCCAACTGTCAAGTGCATTCATACTCCAAACAAATAGGGGGCAGCACAACAGATTTTACTGTTACTGTAAGCGAACATATTAGTGACAGATCGATACCGGTTCAGGAGACATGTGAGCGCTGCCCAGGTCTATTGTGGAGAAGACAAAAGAATGAGATCGCAGATACAAGAGGCCAAAATGTGTTTCCTCTGCAGGGTGTATGGACTCGGACACCTGGAGAGCTTGAGTTGGGCAGCTACTCTGCCACTTGGTTGGTCTACCTGTTGTGACCACATGTCCAGAACGAAGGGAGCCATTGAATGACTCCATTTCCCAGAATCCTCTGAAACTTAACACCTGCAGCTTCCCTTCTTGGTGTGGCGTTCTGCACAAACAGAATCCAAAATCTTTTAACCACGGACGAAGATGTGAGAGCTCGTCTTTATCATTAAGTAAAAGTAGATTTTAAGACCCATCAACATTTTAGTTTCACTGGCCAGCTCCTATTTAAAAAAGAATTTCTCTTTCGCATGATCACATTCACTTCTACTTGTCGCCCCTCTGACGTTACATCTTATCATAGCACTCATCATGCAAATAAATCATGTGCTCATCCAGCAATTGTTGTCAGTTAAACATGTATGAATAGACATGAATGAAGTCTGTGTGAACACGTGAACAGACAGTGGGGAGATAATGGCCATGTAGGTCACTGATAGGGATTTCTATGGAGTCGGCTCCACGTAATTTGGCAGAGCCGCAGACATGCAGCAGGAAAAGAGCGCCTGGTCTTTTATCCGAAAAGGGTAACGGGGCCACTTCACCACAGGCGGTGTACGATCCAGCTGGGCACCTGAATGCGTCGAGCGCGGACAGTGGGAACCGTATTGTTCGGAGGGTCATGAATCAAAATGAAGGTAGAAGGCGACACTCAAAAGTTTCAATGGTCAGATTTGGTTTACGAAGCAAAACACTGAATCTGGAGGGCCGGTTGATTTGTGACAAAGCCTGCAGTTCGGGATAATAGTCATCAAACGAATAGAAATGCCAATTTTCATTGTGTGCCAATTCAAAGAGCTGTTATTTAGAGCCAGTAAATACAGGGGGGAGTAAATCAGTGGACCCTCTCCTGGGAGAATTATCAACAGAGCCCTCAGCTGGATGGTGTTTGCAAGACGCTGATATCGGCAGCAAAAACTACAACAGAGAACGACACTGCTTATGTGATCCAGGATGCGCTGCGGGAGTTCTGAGTGTCCGAATAAATACAACACCAGAGATTATAGGTTAGTGTGTTTTATTATGTTAGAATCATTTTGGTTCAACCTACAATTCTAACACAGATTACTGATTTCATTATAGTGCAAATGACCCCCGAACCCTTAAACCTCATTTTTAGACAATGTTTAAATATTTGCTTCAGTTGCTAAGTTACACTATACTGAGAGTGATGAGAGACAGCACACGTCCAGTAATCGCTATATAAAACCCCAAAACAAGACGCAAAGCAGGAAATAAATACAGACATTGTTCCAAACATTCACATTTACAGTATTTCTTCTTGGACATAAGATATGAAAAACCTTTAACTTCATTTAGTTTTTTTTTTCATCTTGAGGTTATATCTGCCCTCCTCTTCCTCTGCAGGGCCGCTGGAGTTAAACTAATGGAGATGACTGGAAGGAAAGTTTTGCAGTCGACAAAGTTCAACTCATGACAAATCACATAATCAGTGCCTGGCTGCACAAAACCTGCAACATGGAGACAGAAAAAATAACATTTCACAGCTCAGCAAGAAGGCACGAGACTGAGTTCCAAGGAAAGCAGCAGAACGACTAAATAAGATTAGATGACAGATGGTGCGGACACAATCTAAATATGGTGTTTATAGCTAGCTACGGCAGTTTATATTATTTTCAGGAGCATTATATTACATTTATGTATTTCATGGAAAGGAAACAAACAAAGCAAAGCCAGAGTCCAGACAGGCACAACAAACACCCTGAAGAGAGACAACATCCAGCAATCACGTGAGTCGGAATAACGAACGATTCCAGTGGACGATCGACTAGAACCGTGTGAGGGGAACACATTCAGTCATGTGACCACAGTCTTACATTAGAGGATAAAGGTCTTTGAATGCTGAATTTAGAATCGAGACATCTGATCACAGAGATTAACAACAATATGTAAACTTGAATCAATCCAGGAGCGTTTTCATCGAGGAGCGTTTTACTCAGTATTCACTTCACGTCACACTCAAACTTCCTGGAAGTTTACCTGAAAACAACAACAAATTATCTGTTTCTTGGGTTCGCTGAAGTGGTTGAAGATGCTGTAGTAGCGGACGATTTGCACGGAAATGTTTTGCATGATACTTGGAAAAGTGAGGGCGAGCATGACGGTACATGAGCATCTGCAGGTGCTGTATCGCATACAGACGACCTCAATCATGGTGTCATCAGGTGGATTTTTTTTGACCATACAAGGACTGCAGATTAACAGCGAGGATATAAGATTCTATATGGTTGTTTGCAGTAGCTCAACTACTGCAAGTGCTGTTTGTGAGTTGTTGAACACACCCCAACATCTGTATGTATTTTCTAGACATTCTACGTAAGTGCCACTGTGGAGCTCCTCTGTTGCGTCCGTCTCTGCCGGCTGGTTGATACATTTGGGGTGCGCTCCGTATGGATGGTCTATCTCTTGGGTCTGTCAATGTCATCGATGGCTGCCAGCAGTTTCTGACGAGCCTTCTTGTTTATATGTGACCCCAGGCATACGTTCACCAGGTTGGCGAGCTGCTTCATGGAGTACTCCTGCACGAAAAAACAAGAGTTAAGAATGGATGCATGCTGCAAGAAGCTTCTACAACTCTGTTCCACATCCACCTGGCTCACCCTGTGATTCTTGATGAACTGCTCCATGTCGTTCTCCGTCAGGTAGTAGGCTTTGATGTAGGTCTCAACGAACTCCTTATCAGGGACGGGCCGCAGGTCGGTCAGCTTCTCCAGCTTCATCAGGAACTGCTGAAAGTCCAGCTGCATCAGGGCCCGGCCCTCGTTGCTGCATTTCTTCACGTTAGCATAGCTATAAAAAAAAAAAAGAGGACAGGGCAGCATGTGAGGATCGAGGAGATTAATACCTCTAAAAGTTGGCTGTGAATCGAACGTCATTTTTCATCTTGTTGACTCATGAGACTCATCACAGGTGTTGGTCATATGTGTCGGTCAGGGGATTTCACATACTGCACATTTTCCACCCTCAAATACACTGAGTCAATTCTGGTTTTGCCCAATCTCACAGTTCTCACATCGCCAGATGGCACACGGCAACCCAAAATATTCAAGGTCATTTACATAGAAAAGGTGAATTGAATCTTTGGACGGGCGAATCAATGTCACCCAGTGCCGCAGACACAAGCCAACGACCACTTGGATTGGTGACGAACCCGACATGGCCATTCTTTGCATGTCATTAGAAAGCCGGCCAGACTTGGATTGGTTGAGGCTCGCTGGCAATACAATATTGTCTTAGCTGTCTCGAGTGCACAAGGAAGCCAGATGGTTTCTAACAATATAACCGCGGCTGAGGCTCGGTTCAGCTTGCAGGGCGACTTTAACAATTTGAGTGTTTCTGTTTGTGTTTCATGTGTTTGTCAGTGACGAGTGGCAGGTAAGTATCTGGGACATCGACACTAAACTGAGTATTCTATATAGGATGCTCATATTAAACATGGCCGAAACAAGGTAAAAGTATGTAACAGTGAGCTCAGGCTTCAGACTACACTCACAACTTTCAGTCCACCAGTGATCTCTTCATTGGGCCATCTGCTCCAGGACCCGGCCCCTCAGGAGGCTTCCAGGAGTCAGACAACACCGGGCTTTTAGGGAGGGGCGGCTTTGAAAAGACCTGAGCTACAATGGCGTGTTTGACCGAGGATGGACAGAGGGGCTGCACAGAGTGCCAGCACAAGATAAATAACTTTATAACTTGGAATCATGCAAAGAGACTCTAGGGGAGATGAATAAAGTAAAATAATAAAAATATAGAACTGGAAATGAGCATAATCCTCCTCTTTCAACACACCACACTGACAGGTATGCTCTCTGTCAACTCCTTCTGTCTCACACTTCAACATTTTCTGCCTCGCCCTCTCTCTCTTCTCATCGCCTCTCTCGCCCTCTTTCTGTTTTGGTTTCAGGCCTGCCGAGTGTTTGCGGTTCCTATCAGAATTCTAACAGAGCCATTTCTGTGAGTCTCAAAAGGAGCGGCGGAGTGCTGGACAGAAAAATGGAATAACTGAGCGAGTCAGAGAACAAACAAAGAAATTTGACCACCACTCGGCGTGCCAGGGATGTGAGTGTGTGCTTGGAGGAGAGAGTGTACTTGGAGGACCAGGCAGCAGAATTAGCTGAGCGTTGCAATCGTAATGGGCCATTTGTTCGTTGGACGGGGTTCAAGAGTTGTCCCACTCAACGGGAGTGCTCAGTATGCATGCGAGGAGGAACAAGTTCCCTTTTCTCAGCGACTGTCGGAAAGCTGTCCACCTCTGCTCGGTGATCGATCTCTCTCCTTCTTTAAACACTCGGCGAGCACGAAACCAATTAGGAACCGTTCGTTTGTAAATTGAACTACTTTCCCCTCCTGCTGTTATTGTACCATCAACACTTTCATTGTACAAATTAGCAGCGGAGGATTACTTCAGCCGCTCACTTTGTCCTCACACGGCTGGTCAGACTGCTGCCGTGCTCCCGGTGTGTCCGATCAGAGGGGTTTTATCACACCTCCGATCCAGCAACCCGCTTCTCACGCACACACAGAAACACTACAAGAGATGTGTTAGGGGTGTTTCACGGTTTGTGTGAGCGGTCTGTGTCATGTGTCAAAAAAAGGTGTGTGGAGAATGTACAGTGTTTATCAATGGAGGAATCCAAAGGAGCTTGAAGGAGCCTCCAGGTTTGTTAATCTACTGCAGGAGGTTCCTCTTGTTCATCGAGGTGATTGACGACAGGAAGGAAAAGGTATTTTGTAATTGATGCTGTGCAGATGTTAAAACTTCTTGTATATCTATGTGCTGTTGTACTGCTGGATGACCAGCTGTTAAGATTGAGGTAGGAGCCAGTAACCACATTTGATCTCTGCAGCTTCAACTTCAAGATTAGAACAAGTTTTACTGTTTATCACATAATGCTAAAAATATGGGGCTCAAAAACAAGATAACAACATGCACATTACTGGGAAATAGACGGCTCTGACTTCAATGTGGATCTGTTTTTGTAGACATGCAGAGATGTTTACTTGCGGCTAAATGGGTCAGGGGCAACCTGCAGTCAGGACTAGTGCTGTTATTCTTCAAGTGCTCTTAGTCGGACTGAATAGACGTCCACTGAGTGTACAGTCCATCAGGCTCAGCTGAAGTTGAAGGAGCGGAAATAAGATTTTGGCGCCGACTCCTGCTGCCACTGAAATCAATTGGTAATCTGACACGTTATCACGCTGAGCTGCTCTTCTACGGGTCGGCACAGTAAACGTCTGTCTTCCAAGAAGCACTTTTAACTGAGGTTTTAAAATTATTCTTATCACACAGTCATATAGCCTTGAACTTATTCATACCAACACACACACACACACACACACACACACACACACACACACACACACACACACACACACTGACACGCTGCTTCCTGTGTGTTTTCAGCCTATATGGAACCATCAGGAATATAACGGGCCACGAAATGTCACTGCAGATTTGCCTCTTGTGGGAACCGGAGACCGAGGAGACCCGTTCCGGTCCGGTCCGGTCCGGTCCCGGTACAGGCTCCGTTCCCCGGACATGTCATCCTCTAAATACAGGGAGCCTCCAGATATTAAAGTGGCCGGTTGACGGTCCCTCAGCTGCCCTGAGCTCGGCGGCAGCAGCTCTGGTATGAGAGCGGGTCACAAGACTTTCACACCGAGCAGCAGCAGCCTGCTGCAGCCACCGACCGACCGACCGACCGACCGGCCGCACCGACCGGCCGCCACCGACCGACCGACCGGCCGCACCGACCGGCCGGCCGCCTCGGTCCCCCCACGGCGGGTCGGGTCCCGGTACAACTTTACAACATCCACAAGTTCCAGCTTCCTCAAATATTCACACACTCACAAAAAAAATGTTTCAGATTCCAAAGTGAGAGTTTGTCCCGGACAGCGGTCCGGTATCACCGAGCCGCCGCGGACCCTCCAACCATCCACAGACCCCCGACTGAGCTCTTTCTTTCTTTCTCTCTTTCTTTCTTTCTGTCGTTCTTACCGTTTTTCCGTCTCGGGTTGGCTTGTTTTCGCCTCTTACACCGGGGGCCATCCGCCATGATCTCCTGCCTCATTGATAAGTGTGTGTGGGATCAGATGGCAGCTCGCATGGACTCGACTCCTTGATTTCAGCTTGTAATCTGACGGGAAACACACACACACACACACATACACACACACACACACACACACACACACAGCAGCACCAACAATATTAGTGGAGGGGAAAGAAACTGCAAACGGATGGATGGAGGGAGGACGGGAAACAAGCATCCATCTAATTTAGATTTTCAGCTGATCGGCAGCAGAAAAAAAGGGGAATAACATTTTCTGTTATTAGCAGAAGCACATTTCAGGTCACCAGCGAGCACGAGAAATTGTCCCATTCAGAAAAGTTTAGCTGCTTTTTTCCTCACAATTCCCCCCTTTTTTAAATTAAAAGTGACAGTCCGAGTTCGGCGCAGCACGCGCGGCGAAATGTCAGTTATTTTATTTTAGGGTCAAATCTCACCCACGACGGAGACAACAGCACATGGAACTGGAATAAATACTGAAAATAAACTAAATCCAGCGGGTTGTAAATAATTGTTAAAATGCTGAAAGTGACTCCGGACGATGATTAAAGGCGCAAATTGCGCATTTAAACCAACGCGACGTTTCAGCTAATTTATCAGCGCAAATAGAAGAAATACTGACACGAGCTTTTGTTTCTTGCGGGCTCGGAGATACAAAGAGAAAATAACAGAAGCTGCCTCATGAGGCTCCTGTCGGGCTGGTTCCTTCCAGGGAGGCGCTGGTGTCAGGCGCCCCGCGAACAGGCAGCCCTCCGCGGCCGCGAGGCAGCGAGGCAGCTCCCCCAGCACGGAGGTAAAAAAAAAAAAAAAAATACATTTTCCACCTGTGCAGGTAAAGTTGAGCAACTCTGGCGCTCGCGCTCGGAACTTCATCATCCAGTGTTTTGAGAGAAAAAGGCTTTAAATGTGAAAGTGTGTCGGCACCTACCTGATGGTTGTTGACGGCGCGCGGCGCGGCGGCGGCGGCGGGCAGCGGATCCGTTTCCACCGGTGATAATAATAAAGCCTTAGAAATAAAGCCTCAGAAAGAGTTGGGAGGAGGGAGGGACCGCTATTCCTGCTCGGGCAGGTTTACAACTGATGTCTTACACCCACTCCAGGAAACAAACCTGGGTAGGGACTGACGTGTTACGCCTCTTCTAATGACATTTTTTTTCTTTCCACCTCCTTTTCTTTGCCGTGTAACACAGAGGAGAAGCCCCCTGAAACACGCCACCTATCTTCACGGGAGGGGATAATTGAGGAGAGCCAAACGTGAGCATCTTCTGTTTTCTCTCCTTCCTTTCCCCCCCTCACTCTCCTCTCTCTTTCTCCATCTCTTTTTGAGTGAAACCAACTATGTCGGGCTCCGACGCGGAGCACCGAGCAGGCGGCAGCGAGTGTGTGTGAGTGTGTGTGTGTGTGTGTGTGTGTGTGAGGGAGAGTGTGTGTGTTTGGGGAGAAACTTGGAGCGCCGGCCGCAATCATGTAAGGATCATTTCTTTATTTCTATTTGCAGTCCCTTTAATTTGCAGCCGTGTTGCAGGAGTTGGGATGAAGATCCGACCTCCTCTTCTTTATTAGTATTTAACGGTTGGAGTCGTTCAGCTCGAAGAACGCGGCAGAAAAACCTCCTGATATTTATTATAAAAATCATTTGGTAAATCCTGCAGACTGCGGGACTTGTTCCGGGACCCGTCCTGGTTTTGTGCATGTTTATCTTCATGTGTTTTTGGGGGATTTTAGGACGATTTCACTTGTTTTGAGGAATTTATTGGAGGAAATTGAGCTGATTTAACAGCGTCTCGGCGACTCGAGCTGCCTGACTGATGAGTGTTGATTCGGGGTGAAACTCTTCACCTGTGTTTCCTCCACAGCTGCAGGTGTGTCAGTAATTACTGCCCCCACCACCTCCACCCACTACACGGTGGGACACGGAGTCACCTGCTTCTGGCTTCGATTTTTATTTGCAATTACATTTTTTTTATTATAATAATTATTATTATTTGCACGATTTAACAAAAAATTAACTGAATCCAAAATTAAATAACTGCACACACACCGGCGGCTGCACACACACCCCAGCAGCCGGTGTGTGTGCAGCCTTTAGGAACATTAGCTGGGACTAGAAGGAGGAAAAGAAATACCATAAAGTAGAATAAAGTGACGCTGCGAGTCCCTGCAGGAATATTAGAAGAATATCAGAGACATATTCCCGGATTATTAGAGTGATTCTTCCTTCTGGAGGCCACTTAAGAGGATGAATCCCGCATTTATTAAAGAAGTCAACCATCTCAGCCATGTCGCACTTCTTGCAACAGAGAGAGAGAGAGAGAGAGAGAGAGAGAGGGAGGGAGGGATGGAGGGAGGGAGGAAGCTCCACCTTCCAGCGCCCTGATTGGTTATGTAAATAAAGTGTTATTTTGTGTCCAGTCCTCCTGCAGTTCGCCACTGTATGGCTAATTAAATCATCAATCAACGGGCTGAACTGGTCGATGCCCCCCCTCCCCTTTATATCCTCATCCCACCCCCCACCCCCCAAAAACAATCAGAAATCACAGACCAACACACTTCTGGTAGGAAAAAAATATTTAAAAAAAATTATATTAACAGCTGTTTTCTGGATTTTACTATTATTATTATTATTATTATTATTATAATTATTATATTACTATTATTGTTATTATAATATTAATTATTATAATTCATATTATATTATAATATTAATCTGTGTGATCCGGATGATTCCAGGTCAGAACTGGACTCTCC
>CAAKHC010001751.1:34349-55003 GCA_901007825.1 Macroramphosus scolopax | reverse complement strand
TGTCATGTTATGTGACCGAACTCTAATTTGAATAAAGAAGAAAACAGCTTATCTTTATCAAAAATGCTGAAATAGATGTGTGTGTGTGTGTGTGTGCTGCTGTTGTTGTTGTTCTTGCAGTAAATGCGGGAGAGACGGGGCCAGGAGGAATGAACGAGAGAGAGAGAGAGAGAGAGAGAGAGAGAGAGAGAGAGAGAGAGAGAGAGAGAGAGAGAGAGTGAACAACAGAGTTCCACATTTGACTCTTTCGGGATGTGAATCATTTATGTGACCTGATTGATCAGGATGAGATCATATGATATTCTATATTTTATGGCAAATCCTGGAAAAAAGACCTAAACTAACAATGCATTAGTCCTTGCAAGTGTGTGTGTTTCTGGTTCTGGATCAAATATCTTTGAATAGGTATTTCACAACAATCAAGAAGGGTAACACAATGCAAAGTTCACACTGTTCCTCTGCTGTGGTCGGATCTTTTATTTGCCGTTGTGCTCTTTCCCACAGCTACCACAATGCCCCTCCACGCTCTCTGTCACACACACACACAGGTAGTCACCCTCCACAGCCGGTCGGTGGAGTCACTCCTCCACTGCCTCTGATGCTGTCATGCGTTGCCCTCGGAACATTTTGACATCATAGCAGAAGAAGCGTGGGTGTAACTAATAGTGTTCGGAAGCATTATCTGCTGACTCACTGACGTCAACAGAGGCAGCATGAGGATCAGTGGCACACCTGTGCTTTCCCTGCTATTACAAGAGACAAATGGCTGCCTGTTGAAAACACTGACAAAGCTGTTTTATTGTTATTGGAGTTTTGAAAGTGACTTCATTGTCTTACTTTCCAGGGTGAGGTTGGAGTGAGGGGCTGCAGAGTGACAGGGCCCCACCAGTTATGTAATGTGTGTGTGGATGTGGTTAGGTGTGTTTCTGCCGGTCCTTGAAAAGCCTGTCTTGTATCTCTCATCCTCAGCGGTTCTAAACACCACAAGACAGAGAAACGGAGAGAATAGAGCGTGAGGATGGACGGGGGGGAGGAAAAGCTTGCCTGAGCTTTTCCCCTCGCTGTTTGCTGTTCCTGTGGTCTGTGCTTTCATTATCATTCAGCACTTACAATTTCAAATGAAGTCTCCTTCTTTCACACACACATATATATCACCATAAAATACCCACTGCAGTTACAGCAGTAAAAGAATATCTGAGTTTGTCCTTGTGTCAGGAGTATCGCACATCTTGTAAAGTCTCCCCGGACAAATCCATGTTTGAGCAACATAAAAAGATATTTGACGTCACTACAATAGATGAAATATATACACATGTTTAAAGTCACGTCTGTGATGTTAAGTACATCATCCTCTTATCTACTGTGACAACTAGCCATGTATTGTTCTCACCGGGGCCTATCGGCCTCACGATGCTCGTCTCGCTCCCTCCGAGATCATCCTGTTTATCTAAAAGCACTTTTAGCTTTTAGATCATTTTCATACTTCATGTTCTGTTTCATTTGACTGTGAATTAAGAGTTTTTGACAGACACCCAGCAAACCCGCCAGGCATTGACAGATGACTCCAGTACAGCGTCAGTACGCCGTCAGTACAGCGATACTATATGTTGAAATAATGTGAATTTGATATTATTTGTATATGAACATAAGATATAATGTGTTTACTTTGGTTGTATAAGACAAGATATATGTTTTGTGTGACCTGAGTTAAATATAGTTTAATTATATCTGGATTTAAAAAGAAAAAGTGGTCACGACATTCAAGTCTTAATAATATATTCATATGTGATGTGTCGGGTCAGACGGCTGCTTTACTGATGAATCGGCTGCACTGAAACAAATTAAAATCTCCTCCAGACAGCCGTACCTATATCTTATATAGGTGAGTATAAAATCGTGAAGATACAAATACAAGAAAAAGTAGTGTATTGAATGTGATTAACGCTTTATTTAATTTTCGGCGTTGGTCGTTGTTTCAGCAACAAATATAACTGACACAGCTTGAATTGGGTAGCAGATCAAATGTCATAAAAGGGGTTCACATACAGTTGCTACACAAAAACTAACAACAAAAACACACTTTGTCAGATTTGAAAGGTTTTGATTCGACAATGACAAAAACAATATAACTAATAAAATATATTTTTGTTCATTTCAATTTGATTTTCCTCTTCTGATTGATATGATTTATACTGACTGTGACTCATTATATACATTTTTATTTGAACGCAGCTGATCTGCAAGCAAACATTTCAAATTCTGCAATTACACACTGACAGATAAATAATACAATGTGTAACTGGAGTTTATGGCGAGATTACAGACAGTTTATTTCACCGTCGCCTCCAATGAAGTGACAACATCTTTAAGAGGAAACGAGATACGTAGAGTCAGATGAAACATTATACTCTCTCAGCTGCTGCCGCATTATCTTATTCTGAATAGTTTTAACTACTTTCTGAAAAATTCCAACACGTACACACAAATTTATATACATTTAATTATTTGACAGGTTTTTAAGGGCGAACTAATAGAGTATTTATTTCTCTGTATAGCGAGAATAGAGACAACAAGGCAATTGTAATGTTTGTTGATAAGATCCAAACCTGACTGTCAGAATCAGAGTTGTGATTATTGCTGAGTAAAGATTATTATTGCAGTGCTAATTGGTACGATAGCTCGGGCATCTTTTTTCTGTGTTTCTCCGCATTAAGGCTTTAAAAGTACCTCAATGTTATGTGTTGTGGTTCCTTGAAAAAAAACACACCAGTAGAACAGAAAACTCTGTTCCTCATGTGTCTCCTTAGATCACAGAAGAGTAGAAGCTCTACCTGGGTAGCTGCATGATTATACAGATGCATTATCAGCTGTAAATCTGTTCTGAGGGCGTCTCGCGCCTCACTGTGTCTCAACTTTATACAAACATACACTATCCGTCCAGTCTGGAAGAGTCTGAGGTCAAAGGTCAAAAGACCTTGCACTGACTGATGTTGAACATACGTTGCCTGGACTGCCTCCTGGCCTGGTTGATGGCTGTCTGCATTGCGTATTCAAACACCTGGATCACACCGCGGTTGCTCAAGGACGAGCACTCCAGATAGCCTTTAGCATTCACGTCATGAGCCATCTGTCTCCCCTCCGCTGCTGAGATGCAGCTGCCCCGATGGGCCCCCGACTCCCGCAGGTCCGTGTGGGTGGCCACGACCAGCACTGGCACCTTGGGCAGGTGCTCTCGAACTTCGGCAATCCACTTTTGCTGGACGTTGATTAGAGAGTTGGGATTGGCCACAGAGTAGCAGATGAGCACGATGTCGGCCTGCTGATAAGATCTCGGTCGGACCTGTCGGAAGTGTTCATGGCCTCCTGTGTCCCACAGCCCCAGACTGACCCGGATCCCATTCATGCACCTCTCCACCCCCGTGTTCTCAAACACGGTGGGCATGTAGGTGGATGGAAAGGTTCCTGAGGTAAAGCGGAGCAGCAGAGCCGTCTTTCCCACCGCGCTGTCCCCGACCATTACACACTTAACCGACTTCTCTCTTTGGCGATTCATGGTCTCAGACCTTCAGATGTTCGTGCGTCTCTGAAAAGAGTCTCAGGTTCTTGACTGGAGGGGCTCCGTATCCACAAGAAAGTCAAAGGCGACAACCACGTGTGTGTGCTTCGTTGTGTGTCGTACGGTGCGGGTCAAAGCAGGTCATTGTCAGCTTTATCTTGTGGTAATTCCACTCCTGGAGATTCCAACGGTCATTCTGCTTGTTGAATTATGTGTCTCATATACAGTACGTATGTACAATCAGCAGTTCTCCTACAACGAACTTTACTCAGATTTACATAACCTCTTAGCTCTTGAGGCCGTCTTGGCTCATCTCACTTCCGCTGGGCTTCTGCAGCAGGTTTATCCACTCCTGGTCCGCCTCTCGAACGATCACGAAGGCCGCGATTCTGTCCAGACGGGAGACCTACTGAACAAACGTGATGAAGAGACCCCCGACTGTTAATAGTTTATTCTCATACAAACATGTAACCTGAGGAACAGCTGAAGGAGTACGGCACATATGCTTTACGTATATCAACTGCAGTTTGATTAATTATAGGTAATCAACACACACTGAGAGAAGCACTGCACGTCGCAGAAGATACTAAATGTAGTTTTAACAGTCGCATTAAGAGAAAGTTATTGTGTACAAATAAAAGTATAACATGGCGGAAGTAAAAGATTCTGATATAAGGGTGTGACCCACGGTACACAACTCGACCCTGAAGTCTTTCCAGGTGCTGATTACTAACAAAGTTGCGTAATAAACTACACGCACATACATTTGACCAGTCTCCTTTAAATTCATTGTAAATTTAATACGTGCGAGGACGTCTCAGCGAGACGTTTTGTTTCGTCATTAATCTTGACCATTTTATTCAGACCAACAACTGGTGTGTTGCGACTTCTTTGCTCCGCAGTTTTAATGTTTCATTCAGCACTAACAAGTCTCCAAAACCAGCTGCCAAGTCACACAGTCACTGGTGGAACGACTTTCATGGAGGCCCAGTTCTATTGTCTCTGCATTGTTGGAGGGAATATTATTTGATCAAGAAGTAAGCAAACCCAATCAAACTCACTCTTTAGGTAAACGTTCCTACGTTGCAGAAGAATATAATTGTAAAGATTAATTGGGACATCTGAGAGTAAGAATACAGTTAAGATTTCAAATGCACTTAATTTAAGTTTTCATTTTGAACAGACTGTTGGCCCATCATCATGGGGTCTTATATTTCCTAATGGCATTGAGTAAAGTACAATAAATAACTTGTTTACATGTTTAATTATAAGGTGTCAGCCTGTGTTGTAAATACACAAAGTCAACCAGGAGACAAAGAATGATAAATACCTTTCTTGATGGTCATGTCAGGTTTGAACGGGCGAACGCTGGCTGTGGCCTTCGCAGACTGCAGATCTTCTTTCAACTCCAATAAAGGTCTGTTGTTTACTATTATCCATCCAACAGGTTGATCACTGTCAAACCCACCGATACAGCGTCCGATAATTATGTAAAGTGTAGATATTTTCAACACCTGCCTGATAAGGACGAGGCTGGCAGAGAGAGAGTAAGGAAGTGAGAAAAGAAAAGTAAAGCACATCCGCTTGATGGAGTGTGGAGGTGTGACGGAACCCTCCACCCGCCCCCGCCTCCATCCCACTGCAGCTGCTTCTCAATATGTGCGCATTTCTTCTGCAGTTTATTTGAAACATCTTCTGAATGCAGCAGCAGAGAGCACGTGTGATTAAAAAAAATTAAATCATAAAAATAATTTCAATAAAATAGCAAGTCTCAATGTCACGATATCCCCAATATCTTTTACTTTCTTTTTATTTAAATTGTTTATGTTTAAATGGTGATCTGCAGATTTGGACTAGAGCTCACTTTATTAGTTAATTATAATAGATTTGAACAGCAATTTCTGGAAATGCCATTTTTTTTGTCAAGCATGTCAAACGATACCTTGTTCCATAAAGAAAATGTATGTATTTTGTGTATTTCTCAGGCCGACTGTTGATCTTTTGTCACAGTGAGAACCCCTCGCTGTTAAACCTGAATTCATGGAAGCCGTCCGTACTGTGAGCTGAGGAAACAGTAACTTATGTTCAAATCTAATTTCCACTTCAACGGTCCGTCCATTAGATATACAGTGTATGTGATGTTGGACACAATGTGACTGGCGAGGAACTGATTAATAATCCTATTAATTGTCTCATGTTATGTTTGGTAACAGAACTTTTCTGCTTCTACGAGTTGATCACAATCAATGATTACTTTTGATTAGATCTCTTCACCTATGCAAATAAATTAAGTGCATTATATGTCAAGAATGATATAAACAAACACCTTCAATGACTGCTAAGGTTAATGTCTTTAAAGCAACTACTGTAGATCAAAAACCTTTAGATTGCACATCGACCGACACCTGCTCTTGACCTCTGACTTCGGTTGATCGGATACTATCACCCAGAAAGAGCAGTGCACATGAACATCTTTCCCTCAAAATAAAATCTTTATTTTGCAATTAGTATTTGTAACTGTTTTAGAGGCATTGTCACTGCAGAATCTGTTCACCCTCATGGATGCATGACTCCAATCTATTGTTGATTTAGATTGGAAGCTTTGACAGTCCCACGGCAGCATGCAGGGGGGTGTCAGAGCCATAAAAACTAGATGTCACCTCATCTGAACACGCTTCCAGTCCCCTGTCAGTCTGTTCTCCTTTAAAGAAAACTTAGAAAAATGCGGCGCCCTTGCCGCTCAGGCGTGAACAGAATATGCTGCATCAGTGTGTAACAACCACACGTGTTGTCTGCGCAAAGTAAAAGTTACATTTTGTTTCTTTAAAATGTAAAATAATTGTTACGAAGTCACAAGCGCACAAGTCATAAGGTGTAAAAGTGGTTTTTATTCCTCAATACAATCTTCTCTTTAAAGGAATGGAGAATAAAGGATTTTTAAAAATACACTTTCTCTTCATAATCAATATGTTCACAACCTTATGTACAATATCTAAAATGTTTCCAACAAATACAGATAAAAAAAAAAAATAGTAAAGCATCCTGAGGGACACATTTGCTACAAAATGTGGCACAGTGTGTCTTAAAAAGGAAATTGGCCCCATAGAGAAGAAACAGTTTAATTATTACCTGAGTCTCAATATCAATATATTAGTGTCAAAGCCCGGCTTCAGCTAAATAAAAGAACATTTACAGGAGGGTGGGTGACACTATCTACTGCCTCACCTCCTGGTGAGATGACACACTGTAACACCATCACTAGAGACTTCTCACACCTCGGAATGGGAGAAACAAAGTCAATGTAAAATAACAACAAATGCAATTTTATACATTCTGTCTGAAAACATTACACTGTATTACCTAAAATATTAAACAGCCTTTGAGCAGAGCATACATTCAAGATTCAGCTGACGGTGCATAGTGTACTTACATTACATGTCAAACATGATTCTTATGGTAGTAAACATTATACACATTTACACGGAACCTCCTACACAGAGAATATGTATATTTATAGAGAAGGTGTGAAGCATAACACATCATACTGTAAAATATTTTAGCCATACAAATGCATAAAAACATTATTTTTGTTTCCACCAACTACTTTAATTAAGATCTGAATTAAGATCAAGTAACAAACAGTAACCTCAATTAAACCAAGAACAACACTGAATGCATTTTTTGGCGGTTATAAAACTGATGGAGTGAGTGGTGGGAAAAGTAGTGACACACTTGTCGGAACTTTGCTTCACGTATCGAATCATTGAACACGAGGTTGTAAAAGCGTGAGACGGAGAGAGCGAGTGTTGTCCTCCATAGCAGCTTTAGATTGAATCCTGTAAACCAGCTTCTTTTCACTTCAAAGAGACCAAAACGAGACCTGGCTTTGGCTCAGTGAACCTGAGAGATAAAGAGATAGGAGAAAGGCGAAGATGATGAACATGTCGGTCGTGCGGGTGTGTTTTTTTTTCATGTGTGAGTGTGTGTATCTGTGTCTACCTGTAGTGTCTGTTCGTGAGGTAGTTGATAACGGCAGGGCGGATGCGGGCCACGCCCCCCTGGCTGTGGTTCCCTCTTCCTGTGATGACAGAGAGCTGAGGTCGACAGAGACCCTGTTCGCACTCTACACAGAAAGAGGCCAAAGCAGAACGAAGCACACACAGAATACAGTTATCCTGAGCAACTTGCACAGTGAATCTGTGAAAGGGGAATTAACACAAGCAGAAAATGTCCTTTGCTGGTTGTTGGGGTCGTTTGAAAGTTTAAGATTTGGGCCAAGTAACAGTGTTGCCACTTGAGGCAGCCTGACCCTGACAAATGTCCCTGAATACTCATTGACGACAGAAACTACTTGAAAGATGGGCCCATTGATTCGATTCTGGTCCAATTGAATTCAATTAATCTCATTACAAACATCTGGAGAATGTCTGCACGATCAATAATGTCCATGATTTCTTTCGTTTCTTGTTCCCCCGTGCATGTTACTACCAGATCTGAGTCAATCCTAACACATAGCTGTGGTTGCCTCATATCAGGTAGTGTCTCTGCACAGGAAGTAAGCAACACTATCTGTCAACTGAACAGGCCATGTGAACCCTTCACACATTTTAGTTATACAGATCACAAATATACATAAAAGGAATATAACATACCAGTGATTTTGTCCTGTAAGACCTTGGTCAGATGTGCCAGGGCCTCGTCCACATGCAATCCGTGGAGGTCCAGGATGTTATTGGGCAGCAGTGAGGAGTTGACCCTCTCAAAGATCTGAACTGCTGCCCGGTGGTTGGCCTCCTTCATCCGCTGGCCATGCAAATGTCCCTGAGAAAAGGGTGATACAGATTCACCTACTCTTTACCAGGGCATCTATCATAAAGTTATGTATTTGAATGAATGCAAGTTAGAGACACTACTTCTAATATTGTCTATTTCTATAAAAATAAAAAAAATTTCATTAAAAAGTGCTTCACAGGTGAAAATACAAAACTTGAGAAGGCTTCATACACATTGTTAACAGAACATTTGCGTGACCTTTTCGATGCCATTGAGGCACATTTTCATGATCATACATGCTGAAAAGTACACATGCAAAATAAGACAATTAACCACAGGATATTTAACTACACTATAATGACAAGCTATGTGGTTAGACAAAGTGAATATGTATTTAAGCAAATTTCTCACTCAATTTTATTTTACCAAACCTTTTCTTCTCTTTCCCTCTGAAAAGAACTGTTTTAACATTCGATGACTTTGAGGTTTTTCAAGATTGATGATTGTAAATTGAATCTTGGTGTGACCTGGTTGTTTGGTAGTGCTGATTTCAGCCGTGCACGTTAAGTCTGTATTATCATTGCTTCATTGTTTTGTTTGGTTTGAGTGAGGTACTTCCTTCATATTTTTGTCAGACGTGACTGCCTGTCATCCTATTTGACCAATTAAAAAGGTGTAAAACTTGCTGCCCCTCACCTGCTTTGCGTAAAATGAAGCAACATCTTTGCGTCCTTGCTTATAAGCTTCCGCAGCTTTGGAAAAATTGTCGAGTTGTCGGCTCTTCTGCAGACTGGCCTCAGCCCTGAAGTCCTCGTACTCGGGATCCTCTGTATCCTGGTAGTGGAGCATGGTTGATTCAGGGGGCTTCTGCCACTGGTAAAGGAAAGGACAGGGTTATACAGACAGCTAATTATAGAAAAAATAAAGAAAAACTTACATTTTATCCCTCTGAGATGCAAAATTTGTAGTGCTACTGAAGCAGGGACGTTTCCTTTAATTACAGCTTTTAAAACTCTCTTTCAGCCACATTGATATGTGAATGATGATGTGTTTATCCTGGTGTCTGCATTTGTAAATACCTTTTCCCGTTCTTTGCTGGCTGTTCTGCGGTGGTCAGATGGAGGAGCTTCTGGAGCGACGACAGTCTTGACAGGCTCCTTGTCCAGTAAAGAGTGAAGAAACAGCTCCGTCTGGCTCAGACAGTAACTACAGAAATGTAAACAAAGATGCTTATTAGCTAGGCTCCTGAAAAACATTTCACAGTGCGGTTTGGGTCATCTAAGTCAGAGAGGAAATAAACTGGAGGTGGAGTTGCCTCATCAAGTCATGTTCACATCCAGATTAATGTAGCGCAAGATCAAAGCTACATATGAATCTCACTTGTTGTCTCTGAAGATGTCCTGGAGAAAATGCCTGTCGATGGTGGGGAAAAGGGAGTAGAGCTGGTTTTCTTTTAACAGGGCGGCTCCATCACGCCTGTCGATGTCTGCACGACTTTGTCTGGTCTGAAAGCACAAGCAGAAGAAGAGTAAACCAGGGCAATACTCAAAATGTTTGTGTGCCAGGAAATACCGAACCTAGTGTTTACCTTCTCCTTGTTCTCCTGCAAAGCCTGTTCCTCCTTTATAATGTTCCGTAGAGACACATGCGGGCGGGAAACATTCCAGGAGTCCATGAACTGCGTCCCAACATTGGACTCTGGTGCCGAACCTAAACATTCAATGAAATACTTAATTTAGTTGTGAGAGCACCAAAAAATACAGCCTCCAAAATGACCATTAAAATACATCAACACATCTCACAAAAAGATCAGATCAGTGTGTACGTGTGTGTGAACTCACCTTCCTGAAGCATGTGAAAAGTAGCTTGTCTCTGCCTTTCCTGTAAAAATAAAACATTAAAAGTCAGATTAACTAACACTGACCCACTCAGACTTACATGAAATAAATCTGAGTATTAGGATAGATTTATAGTTGCACTGATAATATTGATGTTGCTTAGTTAACACTGTCAAACATTCACCTGGATGGTTTCCTTCCACTTCTGGTGGAGCAGTTTAGCCAAGTTCATGTCCATCTGCACTGCGTAGTCATCAGAAGAGCATGTACCTGAGTATTGTGGACCGGGTGGGGGGGACATATAACAGACTTAACATTAATTAAAAGCAGGAAAGTATAAAAAATTGTTTTATTGCTTCAACTATTCAATAATGAAAACTGTAATTTTAGCTTCATATCTATCGCTTTTGAAATGCATTTCTTCTGTGTGATACGTGTATCTTGTTTACCTGGATCCACTCCCACAGGTCCAAACAGTTCAGTTAGTTGTAGTGCCAGCTCCGTGGTTAGTTTCAGCTCCACACTCTGAATGTCCAGGTGTCGGCTTCCTCTCTCTTCCATGTGTCTCCTCTCCTCCGCCTTCTGTTTTTCCTCTCTCTCCATCTCTTCTAGCTCAGCCTGCAGAATCCGGTGGGCCTCATCCATACTAGCAATCTCATCGTCAATCTCCTCTCTGGACTCTTCAATTATTACTCCACCACTGTCATCACACTTCTTTCCCTTTTCTGATAAAAGCTGAATAAATTCTGCTGGAAAAGATTTTACTGAGCATAACTGTGGATCAGAATGAGTTTTGTCTGTGCCTAAAGAAGCTGCACCTCCAAAACTATGCAAGTCAGTGTTATCAGAGCTCTCAGTTGACACACAACTTGTCCCACAGGCTGACTGCTGAATCACCTCCACTAACCCAGTTGGCCCTGCATCTTCTGATGATGCATTACAGCCTAACCTGGTGTCTAATACCTTTCCTGAATCTCCACACAGATTGGATGTGTCCTGGTCTTCTCTCACTTCAACACCTTCCTCCTCGTCTCCCTCTTCCACTCCCTCCTCATCTCTAAAGAACCTTTCTCCCGAGTCAAGCAGCAGGTTTGTGGTCCATTCTAGGTCATGCTGGCACTTGTCATACAGATCTTCTAATGTATCAAAACTCACTAGTTTAAAATGACGGCTGAGGGTGCGCAGGTTCTCTAGCCGGTCTTGAGTTGCCCCGAATTGTTTCTCCTCCACCTGGGTACCTTTCTCGTGTACAACACGGTAGGGCACCTCTTTGTGGCCAGACGGGTTAACAGCCACCGCCGCAGAAACAGCAGAGGATAGCTCCGGCACAAAGCGAGAAGAAACAGCAGACAGGACTGTCGTGTCACTGGAGGAGCTGCACACAGTGACATATCTATCTTCCGAGGTGTGTTGACGATTGAGACGCCAAAGAAAGGCAAAGTCTTGAGGTTCTGTTTGGACGGAGCAGCCTGTTTCAACCAGAGGAAGATGAGGAGAGGGATGCAGATGTGCCTCAGATTCGGACTTGCTGAACAAGTCAATGTTTAATTGCGCGTTGGTGTTGCAGGCAGGATTTAAGTTAGATTCGCTTTCTGTGTTCACGCTATTCTGACCACTGATCACATTTTGGGCAAAGGAATTGGGGCACTCAAGAGTTTTGAGTGAGGAAGCAGGGCAGTTTTGAGTGAAGGTGAGGGCTAGTTTGCAAAGTTTCCCTGATCTGCGACCCTGGCGCTGCTTTCGCTCCTGACTACTTCCGCCGATTGCACTGTTTTCTGCTTCCACTGAGCCCTCACACACGGCACTTGGACTTAATTCTGGAACATGGCTGCTTTCAAGCTGTGCTCTAGTCTCCCTGTTTTCCTTCTCTGTGCAGTTGTTTGTGTCCCTCTCAGTAGTGCCAGCATCACCAGGCACTGTACCATCCTCACTTTCCTTATTGTAGCTTCCTCCTCCTTTTGCCTCTGTAGTGTCCGAGGTTACTCCAGCATCAGCAGTGATAGCTGACAGAGAGTTTGTATGGGTGGTTGATTTCAACTCCACTGACTCCGTTTTGCTCCCAATGACTGACACATTAGTACTTCCTTCAGTGGTATTTCCCTCCAGGTTATCTACACGACAAGAGTCAGCTGCTTTCCAGTCTAACACACAATCTGGTAATTCAAGGCCACTGCTGTTAAGCCTGCTTGTGTTGTGCTGTCTCTCTCCACTGTCAGGTCTATTGCCATGGGATTCCTCAAACCTGACAACTGCCTCAACCTCTTCTTTCAATTCCTTTACAGGAATTGAGGACAGGGAGGATGAATCAGTTTGCAGGGCAGACACTCCGGTCTGAATAAGATCAAGAATCCTTTGGAATTCTGTTCCATCAGATCCAGTCTGCGCCGCATTTTTATTAGCTTCTTCAGACACACCTCCATCTTCCTTCCCATTTCCCTCCTGATGCCTTTCTCTTTTCTCCACTTGTCGCTGCTGGAGGGACCCTTCAGAGGACCAATCACCTAAAACATCCAAAATCTCAGGCATTCCCTTGTTTCTCTTTTCACTCCCAATCTCAACCTCTAATGCTTCCTCTTCCTTCATCTTTTCTTTCTCCATTGCCTTGTCGTCCGATTGATTAGTATCTGTGTGATCCATCCCTTCAAAATTGGACCTCCTGCTCGGCCTTTCCCGCCGCACACTTTGTCTAATTGACTCAGAGAAAGCGACAGGAATTTCATCACCACGTTTCTCTTCGTTCACCACTGATTCCACAATACAGTCAGGGATCCTCTGATCTCTTCTGGCATGATTTAACTCTAACTGGGCATCCAACTCAGAGTCCAAATCCCCCAAGTCCATGTCATCATCCTTGTCAAAATGTTCCGAGGTTTCCATGGGTCTTCCAGCTGGTTGGAAATTGAGTGAATCAGTGGATTTGTGGCTGCTGCCTTCCAACATTCCCTTCTCAGTGGAATGTCCAATAGATGACACGTCAGGAAGAGAGGAATATAGATGAGGGTGGGAGTTCTTACATCGCTCCTTCAGTCCAGGCTCCCTGACCAGGTCAGGACATGGTGTTTCATAAGCCATGGGCCTGAGGAAAGGAGGGGCAGTGTGAACAATGCAATCTCACATTATATCATTATGCCACATAGAGCAAGAATATTTGATATGTGGACAATTTATGTTAATTACATGTACATTTAGAAAAAACATTTTTTTACTTTGATTAAAATATATAATGTTCAATACATGACAGCTTATTCCCCTATAAGATTTCTAAAAATGTGTTTTGTCATTTTGTGTTAGTGTTTAGTAAAGTAGTGACTGATAGTGTGTGCAAGTAATTTGCAGTTGAAGAAATTTGAGATGAATGATTTTAGGAACTGTACTTACATTTACATTTTAAATTCGTCCAATTTGGTGCAGATAAGTTGTAGGCGTCTTTTGTGGGTGCAACTTACTGTAAGCTCCTATTCTCCAGAAGGAGGCGCTGTTTCTCCAGAGGCATCTGTGAACCCATGATTGACTGGACTGTGACATAACGCTCATATCCATTAAGCATTCGTCGAATAGTTTCCGATGGAACATTATGTTTGGTGCGTCTGCAAAGGCACATAAACACATTAAAAAACTGATAATTCTGTGGGAATTTTTTTTTTTGAAAAAAACATTCATTTCTGTCTCTTACCTCTCTAGTTCTCTGGGCTTGTTCTTCCACCAAGTGTCCGGCTCTCGAAACAGCACCTTATAATTATGTTTCAGCGCCTGACACAGATATCAGAACAAACCATTTGTTGCAGTTCAAAACTACATCTGTACTATTTCAAGGCACTTTCTCGGTAAACATCAATCGACAGCAAAGTGATGTGACCACAGTTTATCAGTGAAGATAAATGTTGGAAAAAAGCTCATAATAAATTTGTCTCTGTGTTTAAACTGCATTAAATGTCTGAAAATCTAAAAGGTATATAACAAAAGTTAAGTCTAATGAGAATTTTGAGTTTTTTGGGAATTAAGTGTTAGCTAAGAAGTGTTTTATGCAATTACTGGAGATTTAGTTAGCTAGAGGAGTAATATTGTAATTCTACATGCGTTGCTGGCAATTTGACTGACCTGGACCACGTAGGGTCTCATCTCCCAGCCCTGCAGGTTGGTATTGTCAATTATGATGGGGTTTGAGCCACTCACAAAAGCCGCCTTTGCTGTGGGGTGTAGTTGGAATGGGGGAGAAAGCACAAGAGAAACAAAACAGCTGTCATGTAAGTGTAACTGGGTTAAAAGTATTACAGCACTTAAAGGGAAACAATGGCAATCATTTACATAGATAACTTTGACTTGATACTGCTTCATCACTTCTTATCACAACTGTGTGTAGGTGTGTTGTTTACCTCGATTATGGTTCCATCCATGAGCCTCCCCGAGAAGAGTGGGGTCAAAGTGATACTTTCCATTGCGAATGAAATAGTCATCAGTGCACAGTACAACTCCACCTGGGTTACGCTCTTGGAAAGCTCTGCAGAGACACACAAAAACCCCTTTTACACAACCCATTGGAGACTCTAATAATGCGCCGTTAGTAGTGAAGCGGCGCAATGTTCTGCATTGAAGCAAGCAGCGGCAGTAGTCAATGCAAGGCACAGTATCACACAACACACTGACGGTGTTTTGTAATATGTATCATCTGAGTGAAGAATGTGGGCATGCCATCTAAAAATACACAATGATTCAGCTCTACTATGGCTTTGTTTGGTTCTGTATAAGAGAGCAAATCAGCATAATGGTTGGGACATTTTTACAGTGGTGTCACTGGTGTAATCCTTGTGTAAAGGTGACTACAGACAGCGGAGGTTATCACAGTTTGAAAACAGAGATGCCTGACTTTATCAAGCACTGGATGTGAAAAGTATAACTTAAATGCTAAACAGAAGTATGAATTTTGTCATAAGGAGTGTGACGGGAAAATTATACAACTCTTATTTATATTACAGATCATTTGCTTTATTACTTTTGTTATATACTTGTACGGTTAAGACCATTTGAAGAGTAACCCTTACAAACTCAGCATCTCATATTTAACAGACCCACTGCAAGATAGGAGATTCCCACCAATGCAAATTATCATCCACACCCCTGGAAGGAAGACATGGAGCCAG
This sequence comes from Macroramphosus scolopax, assembly GCA_901007825.1. Taxonomy (NCBI): domain Eukaryota; kingdom Metazoa; phylum Chordata; class Actinopteri; order Syngnathiformes; family Centriscidae; genus Macroramphosus; species Macroramphosus scolopax. The sequence continues at coordinate 39,698 of CAAKHC010001751.1, read as the reverse complement.
CTGCTGTCTGCAGATTAACATCCGAATCTCTCACAAATGAAGACACAGAGCCAGTTTCTGTCTGCAGATTACCATCTACACCTCTCACAAAGAGGAATACACAGAAACAATTGTTACATACTATAAAAGCGGACCTAAGAGAACTGCTCTCTGATCAGTCACTTACAGGCAACCTCTGTATGCAGCTGCTCCTTCTTGCAAGAATAAAGCGCTGATATTGAGACCAAAACTTTGCCTGGAAATTTTTCAAACAGTGTTCATGATTTTGCTGATTGTTTAAAGCAAATGTTAGTATCAAATCGATCTGTAAGCCTGAAGAATACTTTCTAATAAATGGCTGTTTATGTATTCTGGTATTATTGGTGTATGTCTGAATTCTGCTGGTTGTCGGTATTACTCAACTGTACCACTGATCAATGTGCATCATCAGAGAGCTTAGCATATTTCTGCTCAAAGTATACTGACTTTCTTACCTAGCCACGGTTGATTTTCCCGATCCTGGAGCACCACGTAGCAACACGAGTACCTTCCCTTCCAAATGAAACCTGTTGGCCAAGGCAGGCTGTTGTGGAGCAGCGGGCGCAGCCCACTGCTTAGGAATAGTAGCAAAAGGCTTGAGAGGTGCTTGACTGATAGGACTTCCTCTGGGCCAAGGTTGACTGGGCCAGTTTGGTGGTGCCACAGGTGTGATGAAGGATGGTCCTTGGTTCCCATGGGTACGGGGGGTAAACATAGGTGAATCAAAGTTCCAGGATGCCATATTCACCTTAGATCTTGCTCCTCCAACTATATTTTCAGAGGACATGACCCCGGACTTGTCAGGAAGAATGAGTGATGGGTCATCCTTTTTATACAGCTGGAACGCAGAGGGACGTCCTGAAGCTCCCAGGTCCAAAGGAGGTTTTGGTGTGTCCGTCATCAGATGTGTGAAATCCACCAATGAATGCTGACCCTCACTTGTCTCATCATCCAAATTGCTGAGCTGGTGATGTGGAGAGGAAACTCCAGAAATACAATGAACCATTTCCCCCTTGGGACATGGCTGCTCAGCAGAGGGCCCCCTAGATCCAGGCTTCAGGCTGAACTGAAGCAGCTCAGGGAGGACCTGCTGTGGAAATGGTGATGGAGGAAAAGTGGAAAGGGTAGTAGTGGCAGACAAATACTGGTTGAACGGCGGATCTTCTTTAACGTATTGTTGTGCAGTCAGTGTCTCTAGCTCCTGATCGACTAGCAGATCCAGCTCTTCTGTCATGAAGTTACTAGAAGGTGAGGAGATCCGTCGTGATGATTTGGATGAGCCTGGGTCTGGTCCACGTTCTGAAAAGTGATGAGGAGCGAGCAGGGCTGCAGCAGTGCGCTCAAAGCCAGAGACCGGAGAAGGAATTGGGGCTACATGTTCAGCGGCTACAGACAGCTCCAAGAGGGAGTCCATTGCATTTTCCACTGAATCACACACAAAACACAAAAAAGATAAATTAATGGGGCAATCTCTTCGGGACAGTGCACATTAATCTTCATCTTTTAATTTTATTTAAAGCAGCCGGAGTTACAGTGAAGAAAAGTGTTCAATATTACCCCTTTAATTTTCTTAATAGATGATAAAGTGTTGGAATCTAACTTTTGGGGCTAAATATGATATCTATTCGCTCAGCTTTAATCTGATGGAGGACCACACAGGCACCAGCCACTGAAGATTAAGAAAATATATATTGAATACAGACATAATTGTAAGATTATAATATAATCTAGCAATAAATGTATCTGGTGATTTGTACTTTAAATGCAGCAATTTTTTTGCTGACATCTATTTAAATTTAGGCTCAACAGTTTCCAGTGACTTTATTTGCGCTGCTTCTACAAATGCATTAACTTAAACTTTGTCACTGAAAAGAAAAATGAAAGAAGAGAGACGATGACTCATTTCTGTTCACTTATACAAACGGAAAGTAGTGAGTTTCATTACATAAGAAAACAGAAACGTCTTCTTAAGTACAGAGTTATGTATAGAAAAGCTGGACTGGCAGGACTCTGTAGTCATCTGACAAATTTCTGCTGTTGTGCCCCCCAGGCTCTGTAAAATCATTCTACACATGATGGCAGTCAGCAATATGGCTGGAGTAAACTAATTTAGTGTCTATAAAATGTCACATTCAGACATGGATGGCTTTTGTTTGCCCTTTCTATTTTAATCTTCTTTCCTGACTTGAGAAGCACTTGTTGACAAGTAATTGCTCGGTGTAAATAAACTTCAAGTCATCACTATATATCGGGGATATTTGGCATTTCCATAACTCATCTTAATAGGCACAACAAGTGGAAGACGGTGCAGTTTTGGTAACAAGCAGCACATGCAATAATATTGCTGGTATGCTAACTACCATAAATCTTAAAATATATTTCAAACTGTCAGAAATATCATGCTAACAACTTCCCAAGCTAACTGGTTAGCCAAGTTACACTAAAAACTTTGGACAGCTGCTCTTCCGTGTTTTGTTCTACCTTTAAAATCGCTCTCAGACAGCACGATGTATATAACTTCAGGGTCCAGGTGTGAGAACATCTCCTGCATGCTTCTGACGATATTCTCTTTGGCGGAGGTGGAGATAAGTTTGCCGGGAAGAACGTTGGACGCCATTGCGCTGTCATAAGCCTGAGGTAGTCGGTAACCCGTGTTGTGGCCGAGGCTTTCCCCGTCTGAAAGTCCACCGGGGACTCTGGCCGGGCTTTGGCCATTTTTCTTCCTCCGAGGCATGTCGCGTCCGCGGTGAAAAAAGTCCGTCGCCCTCGTCAGCGGCTACGCGGAGCTAACTGAGTAGCTGGCGATCTACAAACAGGTAGTCTGGAGCCGACAACATGTTGCTGTGTTGTAACGTGTAGAGAGGAGCCAAAGTGTAACTTAAAAATTCAAAAATCTAACAGCACTCCAAGTGGTCGAAGTACATAAGCGACTACTGTTTGCACCAAGTCGGCCATAGAGGTTGACATCGGAAATGATGACACTGACTTCAAAATAAAAGCTTGCCTTAGCATTCCCAACATTATCATACGTGTCTAGAAGCTGCATAAAGAGTAATTACATAACATAGATTATACAAGTATGGGATTTGCAGAAAGTTATATGTTCATACTTTGTTAATTACACTATGCGACATGATATGGGTGTAGTTGTGAAATTCAATCTCGAAGCTGTAATTTCTATTCTGACCACTTTGCATTGATTGCAAAAATATTGTGAAAAAGAACGTCCACATAAGTGTTAAATACAGGTGAATATGACTTTAAATACTTTTTAGAGTATGTATACCTGGCCCTGTTATTACCATTGTACATAACCAATTTGATCTTTGGTACTGTAGACTTTATTTGTATAATTAAAAAATATTTTTTGCTGTTGTTAGTAGTATTCAAACAAGGGCAGATGTTCTGCAACATACATGAAAATAGTCGAATCCCTTTTCAAATTGTTGATTGTCAGCTGACTACCAAGCGTTACTTTCACAAATGTAATATTTGAAAGAGAAAGTTAATTTGCTTATTACTACTTAATTATTGGCATTATGGCATTCTTCTTAGTATTCAATGATTATCCACCACAATAAACAGAAACATTAATTTGCATCATCCAATGAAAATATATCTAAATTTACAGTCAAACAGGGGGATTTTTTCAATATTCATCATGAACTTTATTTGTTAGGATCAAACATACAGTGGGGTGTAGGGCCGAAAGGGAAGCGACCGGTAGTTTCTGACTCCCGCCATGTATTTGATACTGCAGTACTCCTGCGCGACGGTGGGGGGCGCTCTACATCCAGCCTTCACACAGACAACACTGACTGAACGGACAGAGCTTTGTGCCGAAAACTAAACCCAACCTGTGTCAGACTAATGAATTAAAACGGCCCACTTGAGAGGTAAATACTAACGTTGAAATGCTTGACAAACATCCTGTGGTTTGATTCGCACTTGTGTATTTGAAAATAGATTAATTTAGCATTTGTTGGGGTGTTCAAAATTCGTCAGTGGGAGCAAGTTGGTAGTGAGAGAGGAGCGGTATGGTACGGAACGGTAGCAGCCCTTCGCCTGTGAAACTAGCGGTGGTACGGAGCGATGCGTTGAAGTAGGGAAAAGACAGTAACAAGTAAATTGGCTCAATTTTTAAACTTCTCAAAGTAGTTGTATTTGTTTGAAACCATATGAACTGACCACGAACATGGCTACGTAAGGCAAAGATGATAGGATACTTCACTTCCTCTGTGATTATCTGTAGCCGGAGATGTGATGGGTACCTGAATAGTTTGCGGCCTAGGCTAGCAAAGTAGGCTAACCAGTCAGCCTGCACTGCTAACGTTAGCCTATCGCTGCTAACAGTAGTTCCCGCAAAATGCTAGTCGCTAGCCAATGATGTTTGCACTGCAACTCGCTCGCTAGCTAATTTGATAACCTGTGTAACAGTAGACACACGCCGATGCTCTCGTGTTCTGCTTAAAGTGCTTATCTAGCATCTCAGCGGTTTAATCGGTTGTAATATCCCCATAGTAGCAGATGAACTTGTTTCTCAAGCAATACGATGTTTAATTAGAAATTTACGGAAAACATGGGGCTGATGTTTAGCTGGGATATTTTAGCATGCGAGCTAATAATTTGCTTAGTGCTGTTTCAGTGTTGTCCGTCTGATTGAAAAGTTTTCTTGAGCTGGCTATCGTTAAATATCCAGGTACAGTTTAATCAATGTGAGTGGGGCAATTAATGATTTGCAAACGAGAATGGTGTTTAAAACGAGGTTTTAGGTAAGTGCGGTAGCATGGTTGCAATGAACTTTTGTTTTCCGACCCATAGAGGCCAGTAGAAGACCGTGTGGATTATACATCAACAAGCATGGAGTTCCCGCAACAGCAGAAACCGGCGGGGGACGGGAAGATCGTCTATCCCCCGGGAGTAAAAGATATTACGGACAAAATCAGCAACGATGAGGTGGTCAAACGGCTGAAGGTATGTTCATGGTTTCTTTCTGTCAAGGTACACTTACCACAATCTCTAAGCTCATATATGTGTCCAGCCCCTGGCACCTTGCCAAAACCCCGCAAACTTTACTAACTTCTGCACATTGAATAATAAATGGCCCTTATCCTCCTTTGACAATCTGTTTACCCCTCTGTAATGTGTTGGCGTATCTCTGTGTCTGTTATCAATACTCACATCCATAAAATCACTAACATAGTATTGAATAGTCATGATCATATTGTGTGTGTGTATATTTGTGTGTGTGTGTGTGTTCGTGCATGAACTATGAACGCGAGAGCGAGGGAGACCGTGTAACGTTGATTCGGGTGACAAGGCGTCACTGAG
>CAAKHC010001751.1:0-16826 GCA_901007825.1 Macroramphosus scolopax | reverse complement strand
AGATGTGACACACACACACACACACACACACACACACACACACACACACACACACACACACACACACACACACAAACAATATGTAAAACAATTTCAACTTTTTCAGACAGCTCAATTCTTTCTTCATGAAGATTCCAACATTATTGAACATTTGAAACATGACAACATACAGTGCTGTGCAAATGTTTTACGTACTTGTGATAAAATGCTGTTCAGTGAGGATGTATCCAAAATAAATGCCATTAATCATTTTTACTTATCAAGTAGTTTCATAAGAAGTGCAATAAACCCAAAATCACAATGACATCAGTATTTCATGTGAGACTGATTGGAAACAGCACAGCTGCTTGTTCTTTTTAACACTGGAGTGAGCTCATTAAGAGAAGAGTCTGAGGTTGACGTCAACCTGCTCGTTGCTTTGTGTTCCTGCAGAAGAATTTTGACAGAATGTCTGGAAAAACCTGTCTGCTTTGCTGAAGCCGGATGACAACCTTTTATCTTTCGATTTTGTCGTCTGTCACCTCTTCAGCAACCTCGCCTTTTTAGTCTGTCGGTCGGTTGTTACATTTTCCTGTTTCACTATTTGGAAAAGGAATGTTTGAAAGTATATAATACAATATTTCCTTTTGAATCACTTCAGCTGAAGATATAGTGTAAAACAAATACCTCATGTCTACAACATTTGCACAGTACTGTGTATATATGTAATCACTGACAGATGAATATGCAAATTCACATTGAAAACCAGTAGATCATGTGGATTAGCTGTTAATGCTAAAAGTGCTTTTCCTGTAATTTGGATCAACAGGAGTTCAAAAACGATAAAGAGTATCTGACGACAGACATGAGACAAATGCTGCTCACTGGAAAGGTAAATATGACACACAGCATTCACAACTAATGTACAGAGCACCAGATCTGTTTGACAGATGATGCATGATCCGTTTCTGTTTTAAAGACATTACCAGACGCTTCGGAATTTTATCATCATTTATACAACATGGCTTAGATATAACCCCCACTTATAATAAATAGTTTAAAATTGTATGTATCTAAACCAGCAGATGCTTAACATGCTAACACCATTAACTCTCCCCACCTCCGAGTAGCAGCCCAAACCGGCTCCGGTCTTGGCGGCGGTGAACAAAACTCTGACTGTACCAGGAAGGAGGATCTTCACCAAGACCACTTCAGCCTCAGATACAACAAGTAATACCAGCACCAACTCCTCACCATTGAACTCCTCAACTACCAACAAGAACAGGTAGACGCACAGCGTACATACACTCACATCACAGAATCGTAAAATGATGTGCGCTTCATCTGTGTGGCTTTAAATTTTGGTCTTGTACGAACAGCATTGCAGCCACCGAGTCAGCGGAGAACCGAACGCAGGAAAACAATGAGAACCCAGTTATCAAGAATGATGAGGGGAAGAAGGTGAGCATAGACAGGACTGTGTTATCTACAACTATTCTTATTGCAGCTAAAGATAGTATCATTCTGACTCTGTTTTATCTCTGTCTGCCTCAGGAGGAGGCAAGTCAGAAAACGACCCCTGTTGTGGGAACAGAAGCGTCGTCACCCGTAAAACGGCGCGGCCGTCCACCCAAAACAGCTGCTGCTGCTCCTGCAGCGGCTGACAAAGAGGGGGCGGCAGCAACAGGGGGCGGCACTGGCAGAGGCAGGAAGAGAGCAGCTGACCCCAACTCCAATCCATCAGCAGATTCAATCAGCATCAAGACGTCAAAACAGCAGCAGCAGAAGGACGACGGGACAAATAGACAGATCGACCTGCAAAGGTAAGTGTGGAGGAAGTACACAAGGAAAGAGAAAAGTGCACTTAGATTTTACTTTAAGATGGAATTTAGTCACATGAATATCTTATTGTAATTGTTTTTATTTGAAAGAGAGAGAGGGGTAACTGACCAGACAAAAGGAAAGACATTCAATTATGTGGTCCCAGCTTGTGTCTGTTTTGGAAATAGCTAATTTGTGTGCTCTCATGCCAGGATTGCAGATTTCAGACTTTCTTTCTGTGCAGGTGGCCAGTTGTGAGAAAAGCGAAGGAAAAGGTTAGAAAAGGGAAGCCTGGAAAGGAAGCAGGGAGTACTTTACAGTCCGTAGCCCTTCTTTCTGGCAGTGAGGGCAACACTGAAGTAGATCTTGAGTCCAGTCCAGAGGATTTCATCTATTACAAAAAAGTCAGGCATAGTCAGCCCCCGACACAAGGAAAGACCAGCTGTGCAGCCTGGCCCAACTCACATACTGAGGGAGATACCGTGTCCAACAGGAAGAAAGATTCCTCAAAGATCCAGGGAAAGGCCATCAGTAGAGACAAGCAAGGCGGCGTTGCAGTGAGTTGATTTAGTCCAGGATGCTTCTCAAGGCAGTTTTCAGGATTTCAGACAAAAATGAATGTGATGCTGTGACAAACTGCTGTAGCTGATATGATCCGAGCTCATTCAAAAATTGTTTGGACAGACTTGAGAAGAAATCTTACTTTGTACAAAAATCTTCATTATGATGCGGTTGTTTCAGGATTGTTTTGATCTGTTTATTGCAATTAAATCACTGCAAAGTCTAAGTTAGAAACAGCAGTTTATTCTGAGTTGTGTGAACTGAAGACATGAGGCGTAGTGGATTGTACAAATGAGATAATGGCGCTCTCTCAGGGAAGGTAGGTGTGTGGAGAATGAAGAGAGAAATGTAAATCCTGCTCATACATCTCACTTAAGTTGCTGCTACTCACATATTGAGACTAATTGGTTAGCATGAACGAACATAAAAGACTTCAAAAAAATGGGTTCATTATGGTGATGATTCACTTGAAAAGGATTTTCTGTTCAATCAAGTAGTTTGTGGAGAAGATTGTAGCTCCCTAAATGAGCACCGCAGCTCCAAGGAAGTGATTAGTGCGCTCTAAATACATATCTTGAATAATTCATGGAACCATCCAGTTGCATTAATCATTCTTTGATTTTTGAATCTTTAACTATTCTCTTTGGGATGATAAAGTTCATGCGAACAGTATGACTCATTTGTGTCCCATCTTCACTGTCTAACTGTTTCAGGTAAAGAGGAAACCACTGAAGATGAAATCCCGACTGTAGAGAATGGGCCAGACTCTTCCTCAAACCCTCCCGACCTTACGTACACGCTCCTCCGACTCTAAAAGCTTTCCTGGACACATTATGGACCTTTCTTAAAACACACATCTATATATACATACTCTCACACACACACCACTGACATCCTAGAAGGTTTTAATCACCTTGTAGTCATGATTTGAAGCTCATTGTATGTAGGTCTTACTTAAACATGTTATCTTTTTTCCTTTGTGTTTGTTGCTCTTCGCTTCTTTTGTGGAGCCATTTTTAAGAAAAAAACAGGATGGACATTTTACAAAAGTTTTAATCTGGTTATTATTGTTGCTTATTAAATTCCCTGGGAAAAACCCTACTGTACGACTCCTGACCTCTTCCTCCATATGTTGCACAATATTTTCATTTACAGCTCAACCGTTAAACTCTACAGTTGTATTTTTGTAAATACCCATGCACAGGTGTTGAGTTCAACTTTTTGAATATCAAATAAATAAAAAATGCAGCAAACTGCTAAAATAAGGGAAATCTAAATATTTTTGATTTATGCATTTAACAGATGAACTGGCACCAAAATATTATACTTTGTTTAGGGGTCTATAATCAGTATGTTTTAGGTGGACTCCAGTACACATGGGGGCTTCTTAAAGTCACCTGAAATTATTCTGAGGGCCACATGATTTGTTTGTTAATGGAAAAAAAAATAATTTCCTAACACTGTTCCTCCTAGACTGGTCAACAGCTCTTAACATAGGGCGTGGTATGATTTTTTTTTTTGTATGTAACATTACGTCACATTGGAATTCATACATCGTATATTGCTATACAAGTCTGAGGTTTTTGTCATCTTTTAAAATGAAATATATTTTGTACTTTTGTCAGTTATTTTCTTGCTTCCAAGCGTTGAGTGAGTGGAAACCTTGCAGGCTGTGGTGAGTTATTTTTGATGTAGTATGCCTATTGATCATATTTAATTTCTTTATCAGAAAATAAAAGGTTCCCATGTAGTACATTTGTTCTGACCACAACGTTGTTGAAGCTGCAGTGCTTTTTCTCCAAGCAAAAGAAACAAAAGGCAAAATTGATTTTTCTTTTTTTAATCAAAGAAACATGACACTGTCACAATAAATAACCATGCTTGTTATACTGCTGATGCTTGCTTCCAAGGAAACAAACAAAAAAAAAAGTCCTAATCCAAGAGAACTAAAATGCAACAGACCCATTTGTGAATAGTCATCGTGCAATATTGTACATAGTGAGGAAGACTGGGGAGGGCCTCTTCTTTTTTTGTCCTTTCTTTTTCCTAAAAAATATAGATCCAGTCATCAATGGTACACTCTAGTGATATCGAGATGGCTCTTTAGCAAGAACCTGTCTATTTACAGTAAAAGAGATGGTGTGTGCATTCTAACCATTGACTAAACTTTATTTGGCTCAGGCTAGAAACTGTCCATCGAAATTGCACGATAACTCAGTGTGGAACTGTAGTATGTGTGTTGGTAGGGGCTGAGCTGAGGAGCACGCAAAAAGAACTCTTTAAAAAAAAGGCCCTTTTGCGAGTAGTATCAGCCCTCTACTTGCTCTGTGATACGCATTTCTTCGCAACCATGTACCTTGAGTCAATATGTGTTAAAACACCGCACAGGCCCGCCTTCTGCTTATTAGAATAACAGAGGAGTTCCAGCCTCTAACTACTCATGCGTCATCTTTAAAGATTACCTCAATGACCATTTGATTTGGCTGAGCAATAAGGATGTCCCAAATATAGGATGTCACCTATCTATATGTATGTATATATATACACTCACACACAGGAGGTATATATGGCCAAAGTACTGGTTGGATGCACAGTTCCCCCTCCTAATGTTTAACATCAGGACTGATGAAGGTGAGTTTATCCGTGGCTAAAAAAAAGAATCCTTAAGATGGATTCATTTCTTAAAAAATTGTAAAATGAAAAGTAAAAGGCTTTGGTTCCCCACAGGTATCATGTCCGAGTTTCCAGGCGGTTCTTCAAACAATCTGTCCTTGATTGCATCATTTGGCCAAATAAAACAAAAGGCAACAAAGAATATGCAAGGACAATAAAAGACATAAGAAGAGGTTGGATTGTGTAGCAGAGCGGGTGGCTGTGAGGACCTCTAGGGGCCTGAGCTGGGATATTGGCTGTTCCACCCCAAAACAATCTTATAAGACAAAAGAACTTAGGGATTTCTCATGGTTCACAAAAGCATAGAAAGGTGTCTCCATACAATTGTAAACTAGCCATAGTTTATATTTAAAATATTTTTTTTTACAATGGTGTTGAAGAAAAAAAGTAAATCCCCATTGTATTTTCAAATTTACACGCAATCTATTTACAGACAACTTTTTTTTTCCTTTTTGTATGTGTGTAGATGATGGATTGTGGTCGTGCTAGTCCTCTGCAGATAATTGGCGCAACGTGTTGAAGGATTAATGGAGATGGTAATTCAGAGCAGTATGCATGTTTTCCTCAATTTAGCCTGGAAATTCCACCAGACAAGTTATTTGAGTCTTAAGGAGTACAGACAAGAAAAACCAGATTAAGATAATGGAAGACAAAATGCATAAGTGGATTGGGGGAGGGGCGAATTATAAGGTCACAAGTTTTAGTCGGGGGAAGCAAAGACTTGCAGCATAACTGACAGATGTGGTCAGACAGGCAGCAGGATGGTGTGCATATTGGTGCAACCTGTGTAGAGTTGTTGAGAAGCAAACAAACTTGTTATTACAGAAGGCTCAGAATGCTGTGGCGAACGGGTTTGTTGTTTCTGCTATAAAGCAGCGATGGCAGAATGGAGCTGATGTTATGATGAAGGATGTTTGGAGTCTTCACATCTGGCAGGTTTTCAGTTGCTTAAAAGCAGCTCTGTCGCCCTTTCCACATCCCAGGATTTTGAAGACAACGCCGCTACTACTGCATTCTGTATTTGAGGGCGTAAAGTGAAGAATCAAAAACATCATTGACCTGTGCATGATATGCAATGACAACAAGGAAATGAAAACTCAAATCAAAGGGAGATACGCTGTACTCTGATGAACTTGACATTTTGTTTTGTTGGAAGCTGCTATGGCAGGAAAGCGGAAGAAATGTTTTGCCATGGTCGTTCAAATAAAGATCCTTCACAATCCTTTCTAAAGTTACACACAGTGGTTAAACAATTGCATTCAACTAACCACTAATCAATTATCAATATTGCTGACTATTGACTATGTTAATCGACACATCTGTTATAACTTAGATATAATGCTATTTGTCAACAAAGACAAGAGGTGTTTCTGACCTTATCAAAGCCCATGGCACAGAGTTTGTCTATTTTGCATGTGTAGTCGGGACTGGAGACAGGAGCACCCGCATATATGTGAGACCACAGCCGTGCAGTCTGTTTGAACATCTCGGGGTTCTGCTTATACTGAGGATTCACAGAGAAAATCCACTGAGCAGTTGCATAAAAACACTCACAGGCTCACAGGAAAGATAGTGTGCTTACATGATTTTAACTGTCTGTAATTCAACAACGAACAGAAAGAACTGCTACTCAGATCATTAGACATGAACGCTACTTTGTTGTAAACACAATTACAATTGATTAACATTTTAATAAAATGTTTTCCGTCTTCATTCAAAAAGAAAATGTGCAAGGCAGAATTACTGTATCAAAACACAGTAATGTCCTCTTCACCTGGTTCGCTACGACTGCATCCTGTGGATCGTCAGGTTCTGCTGCAGCGAGGAGAGCCTGTAGAGACAACAGCACTGTACGCAGGGTCATAGCAGCTGCCCTGGGTGAGACAGGAAGAGTCGGAGCAGGTAAGCAGTAGTGCGTTTATTGCTTGTGCGGCATCACACAGACTAGAGTGGGTCACATAGTTCAGGCACGTCTCACTCACCACTGGTCTTTTAAAATGTCCAGACATATTGCTCCTGTCACAGAACTGATATTAGGGTGCCAGATCTTCGTGATGAATCGTACCTAAGACAGACAGGTGTGACAGATGATCTGAATGAGAATAGTTACGTAGAAGAGGAGAAGACAACTTTTTCGCTTACATCAGGAGGATACTGTCATGACTTTTGATCATTTTTGGGTGTGGTTTGGCAATATAGTGATATTGTATAAATCTATTTTAGATCTTTCTTATCATTTATACTGTGGTTCGTAAGCCTTTGATATTACAGGGTGTATAAGAGCCTTGTAGGAAACACTTTTATTCTGATCACTGGATAGGCCACTATCAAATATATTGTCATGGTTAAATAATAAATGCTTAATATCTGAACAGATTTTCCAGGAGCACTTGGGAGACATCCGTAGGAGCACATACCTTAGGTGGATTAAAAGGGTAGGTTTCTGGAATTTTTATCTCAAGCTGATACCTGCCACCTTAGACAAAGGGAAAACAATTGCAGGTATTAATATAACAAATCATGAGTCTCGAAATTAATATCTCAGACAAGTCATTCTAATGCATGTGGGTTGGCAATACCTTCATATGGCGTATCTGGAGGACCTGCTATCTCGCCCCTCAGCTCTGTGAAGTTCTCGTCCACCAAATCTACTTTTATCTGGTTTTTACTTGTCTACGAAATGAGAGGGATACAATGATAAACACCTGTTCTACTGATGTATCTGCAGTGGTGTACTGGAAGGTATGTAACTCTACCGGCATGATGAGTATATCAACCTCAATTTACAGTAAAATCTCCGATCAGCCAAGGAGCCCTTTAAATACCCAGTTTAGAAAACCCAATTGCTCCCAAATAATCTACCTAATAGAGAATATCCACTTCCCCAGGGACAACTGCAACACTGTTCATCCGGGGTCTCTGCCTCACATTTCAATTGAAAATGTATGAAGCAGTTAAATAAATATTATAAAATCGAAAGCGGTGTGTCAAAGAGCTTTTATAGAAAAGGCTGTAGCATGTTACATACTCGGCTACAGCTAACAAAGTTCAGTAATGTTGCTACCCCACAATAACATGATTTAATAATAAACCCCAACATGATACACAATTTAAAAAGCCCACCCATATTTGGTCAAGCAGCTGTTTAGCAAGTTTGTTAAGTTGATGAAGCACGTTATAGCATTTTACACCTCATAGGCTATTGCTAGCTGTGGATGAGATGTCAAAACAAGCGTTAGCTAGCTTCAAGCTTCTGAACCAAACTGACAGTGACGTCGAGGCATACTTGAACATTTACGGTAACTTGTGTGTTGTCGCCGGTAAAAAGTATTTTTATTCAGCTATCTTTTTACTCGAACATATGCTGTATTTGTTGGTAAGAAGTATGGGCCCTGTCAGTTGACAAAGCTGAATCCCCGATGTTTCCTGAACACACCCACCTGAGACAACAGGACCACACACTGAACAAGCTACCGCTAGCTAAAGTTCTCCTGCATAGGCCATTACTGCAACATGGTACGGGGACCCTGATGTTAGCAAAGGTAAATCTTCAGTGTCATGACGGCAACGGAGAATTTACATTTAAATATAATTGAAAAGGCAACAATCAATGACCCGAGTTATAGTGTGAAACATTCCGTAACGTTAACTCACCTCTTCACTTTTGAGAACTTCTTTAAACTCCCGCTTGATCCTTTGGACCGCGATATTAGCCATGGCTGTGTCTGCCGAACTGCTGCTGCTGCCGTCTTCACGCTACTCCCGGGGCCTCTCACCCTCTGTTGTCTGCCTCTATGGGGACTGCCTGGTCTGTGCTTTTCACATATACGGAGCCCTCCTTTCACTTTCACCGCTTCTTTTCACGTCAGATGTAGCTCACCGTTGCCATCGGCTGCTTCCCTGCCAGCGCTCAGCGTCAGTCCGTCCAGAACAAGCAGACACAGAGCCGCTGTATGGTGTAGAAACTGGAACTTTCACTAACGCGGACAGGCGTTGTTTTGAAACTTAGCTTCAGGACATTTCTCGTAACGTGATGATCACCTCTGTCTCTTTTACACTGTGGACCAGCACCTCCATTCACTTACTGGCTGTTACATCTGTCTGTGATCTGATGGGGATTGTACAAAATAGCTATAAGCAGGGCAGAGTTGAATAAGCAAAACCATCTGATGTCAAGAGAGTGGTTGTTCATCTGATAAGAAGTATATATGTCAATTTACCAAAAGTCCTAATTGTGAGTCTTGGTCCAAAGATCATACGTAACGAGTTTGGTGCTAAGTTGTGCAGACCTTTTTTTGCCATCGGACCTCCACCTGTATGACAAGATTCGTAAATCAGTTGCATGCGGTGAGCACATAATCAGTTATTAGGGAAAAGCAGACTGTAAAAAGTGGACAGAGCAACTATGACCTGACCCATTGGTCTGTAGACTTCCGTTTTGAAGCCTCATGTTTGGCATTTTAGACTGGGAAGCTAAGTCCATTCGTTTTACAATCCGTTGGAAAAACACGTCTGTCCTTATTGCAGCAAGGATTTTACGCTTGATGTAAAGTTTTTGGATGAGTCTCAGAGCTTGCTTTTTTTTTTTACCTCTGTACTTTTATTGAATGAAAATTTGGACCTTTAATACGATATACTATTTCTGCTGTGTGATATTGCAATTTTCAATTAGATTCCCATTCCATTAAGTAAAAATGGTAATCAACTTATTGTGAGCTATAGTGTGGTAGTTAAATACATTTTTTAATCTACGTCGTCACTCATTCTACATGAAAACATGTATTAACCATCGCACAGGGAATAGGCCTACTTTTGAATGAATCTGATTGTTGTAAAAAACTGTGAAAAAAAATTAATTTCTAACTGATGCAGCCATTTGATAGGATGCAAATAATTAATTTACAGTAACAAAAGCTCCTTATCTTGAATATTTTGTTTGGCACAGATCTTAATAACAATACTTTAAAAAAAAAAGGGGGATTACACTAGGGGCGCGCGCGTATGCGTGCGTGATAGACACTAGACATCCGAGCTGTTTGTTTACTACCCAACGATACAACCGTGCCTTACTCTAATTGGATAAGGGACACGCTTATTAAACGTATTGACCAATAGTTTATGTTTATTGCTTTACCGCCCCTCCTTCTTGACGACCCTAGCCGAGGTCCCGGATGTTTATCTTGCGGAGCAGCAGGCTTGCTCACGTGCAGCAAACCAAACACAGACGTACCTAGCCAGCCGCCTCTCGCGTTTCCTTGTCAAATCAGACGCACCTAAAATGGGAGTGCGCCCGTATTTTGCCCTTTATGGTAAATGCATTTAAACGGCCCTAGCGTTAGCTGACGGTCGGGGACAGGGGGTTTCGAGTCTTTTTTTGTTGCCCTCTGTAAATCTTACCTGAAGTAAGGCAATGATATGTTACACTTATTAAACACACCACAATACAATATGTGAAATATTCTCGGAATTTGCGAGGCTCGCGCGAGTATCACCTGACTACGTCCGGTTTTCAAAATAAAATATAGGAGAAAATAATCAAATTGGATTGTATACTGTATATTTGGACAATCAAGTATTAATCATATGTCTGTATGTAATCTGAATTATCCTGAATTAAAACACATTTATCGTCAGCATTATGTTTTTAAAGGTTTTCTGAAAACCAAAAGTGAAAGAGTAAAGTAATGTCCCTACAATTTCGTGAAGTTTCCTAATCTATAAAATATATAAATAACACAGGAATAATGATTATTACTTGATTGTCCAAATATACAGTATGAATTACAATTTGGTTATTTGCTCCTGGAATTTATTTTGAAAACCGGACGCAGTCAGGTTATAGCCTCGCAAATTCCGACGCTATTTCACACATTGTATTGTGGTGTGTTTAATAAATGTAGCATATCATCGCCTTACTTCAGGTAAGATTTACAGACTGAAACTCCCTGACCCCGACCGTCAGCTCACGCTAGGGCCGTTTAAATGCATTTACCATAAAGGGTCAAATACGGGCGCACTCCAAATTTAGGTGCGGCTAATTTGACCAAGCAAACGCTGAAGGCGGCTGGCTGGCTTGACCGCAGTGGCCCAATAACATATCTGTTGTTCGGCGGTGACCACAGCAGGCAGCATCTGTGAAGCCATTGCTCTCTAAAGATATCAACAGTTTTCCGTTTTCATCTATAGAGCTCAAGTAAGTCGTGTCCCGGTGCCGTCACATCTGTCGACAATGATTTTCCAAACCCCCTATCGCTATGAGTTGCATATGGTTTGGCCAGCTAGTTTAGCAATGAGCTAGTCTAACATCAGACAGATTATCGGTAACGTTACTTAATTAGGAAGATGACAGTGAACGTTAACCAATTCAAAATGTAAAACTCCTTGGTTGCATGAATTACCTTGGATTTAAACGGAGCTGGGATTGAAAAATGTCCTCTTTGTTGCCCAGGGACTCGAGAATTGCAGGAGCTACCATATAATGTGCTTTAGTTTCTCACTGTTAAAACCAAACTCCGTAACCGGTGAGATTATCACACGTCTATGGTTTGTACACACTGGTAGTCATGCGATTTTCAAACTAAAAACATTATACATATAAATGATTTCTTAGGTCAAATAAAACTTAGGTAATTGTGGTATAGCTTGGAGCCCATGGTAACTGGTTAAGCCAGTGTTGTTTTATTCACAATGCAAATCTCGGGGGGGATAATTCCCTTCATTAAAACAGGTATACAGTCTGTATTTCATATTAGAAATGTGCTTAAGGTGCGCAGACTTTAAGATCAACATCAAACTCTTTATTATATGTAATTCTGCTAATGAAACCATTTTGATAAAACTTCCAAAAATATTACAAATATTCCTGATTTTTTTTCATTGAGGTCCATTTAATATGTCATGAGTAATTCATGAAAACACAAAAAAAACCGCATTGTTAATGCAAGTGGAAAGAAATTCCCTGGATATAACGGTGAATCTGGATATGCACTAATATTTAATGGATTATTTCCCCCTACCAAGATACATCCATGGAAATTAAATTGTGATAATATGTCAATAAATATTTCTGAATTCTGCAAATGGACAAAGAGAACCAACAAACTGAACCTGTCACAAGGCTTCTCATTCTGCACTGCACAGAACTAATTCAGAAACCATAAGAACCAGTTTATACATGATTTTCAGAGTTGCTCTTAATCATATATTGGTTTCATCCACAAAGATCAGTCAAGCTCTGACATTAGGCACCTTTAGCAGACATCACATACTGTACCCATCCTGCCATCATTTTACATACACATCAGTATGCGAGACCTTTTGCATTAAGACTGCAGGCAATTATTAATAACTCTCTGACAAAACACATTTTGTAAGGTGGTTTTTAAAATCCTCTAAGAGTGGATTTTGCTTTAAATTTTTGATCTTTCTAATGGCCAGCAGGGGGTGACGCTAATTTTTTTCACTTATTGCCGAGGAAAAGCCTGGATAAATGAGTGTAGAAACATTACAAATAGCCAAAAAGCCATTTTATGTAGTCTATGGTCTTGAGCTGACATCTGTGGATCATGATGAGAGCTGTGTGTCAACCGACCTGAATGTATGGATGCATCTATTTACTGTCAGGCAAATTAGTGTTTTATTCAACACAGGTACCAACAAAGGCAAAATTACACGGGAAGCATCAGCTCTTATACAAATGTTCAGTTAGTTCTCCGAGTACTGATTTAAGTAATCTAGATGTTTGCTCTTTCCAATAAAAAGAAAAACAATAAAGAAATTAAATAAAGAAATTACTCAAAAATGCAACAAGATCTAGTGTTACTTTTGACAAGATGCATGTACTAAATTTCAACATTTGCTGTGACAGCTAGAAACCAAAAATACAATGTAAAAGGTGAACACTCACAGTCTGCTGACTGTCCCTAGCTGAGTTGTCTCCTCCCCTTAATCTGTGTGTGCATGTGAAACAACAACAGCACGGCGGTGCAGTGCTCAGTTTCTCTGACAGGTTTGTGTACTTACAGTACTTTTGGTTTATTGTCAGGTGAAGACCGTCTTGTGAGACATGGCAGAAGGAGGCTTTGACCCCTGTGAATGCGTCTGCACCCATGAGTATGCTATGAGGCGCCTCATTAACCTGGTAAGTATTTGAACATTGACACTTATGGCAGGCTTTATTATGACTTGTGGTGCTGTTCTAGATTTAAAGCAAATGAGTATCCTGTGTGATTTTAAGTTTTCTGCTGGAGCCATTAAAAAATAAAAGAGATTAGCATATTAGGAGCAACTAAATAAAAGCCTCAAGAGAAGTTGGGAGAAGGAAATGAAACGCTGCAGGGTAAAACTGAGTCAGCATATCCTGGTTCCTGCTCAGTGTTTATCTTAGGAGCCACGCAAAGACGTTTCACTACGTGTCACTGTTTTGGAAGTTTTACTTTGTGTTTATGAACATTTTGTCCTATCTTGGAGGAAAGTTAACAAAAGGCTCACGCTTGCCAAACTGAGTTTGTGAGTGTTTGGAAGAATACAGCTTGTCGGCGACCTCATTCGCTCATTCTGTACAGGTATAGTTTACATGGCCTCTTTCTCTTTACCTTTACCTCAAATTCCCTCAGGTGGTAGCATCCATCCGGTTTATTGTTTCAGTTCAGTTTCAAAAAACTTTATTGTCATTCACAACATTGCCATTCATAGGCTGCAGT
Organism: Macroramphosus scolopax; assembly: GCA_901007825.1. Classification (NCBI taxonomy): domain Eukaryota; kingdom Metazoa; phylum Chordata; class Actinopteri; order Syngnathiformes; family Centriscidae; genus Macroramphosus; species Macroramphosus scolopax. Next base: position 3,090 of record CAAKHC010001751.1, on the reverse strand, counting down.
GTCACAGCTGTAGAATGTGGAACGTGAACTTTTAGAGCAGATTAACTAACGTGATGATTGTCAAATTTGATTGTTTTGTTTCTGAATAACAATTAAGTGGCCAACCGCTAATGCTCCAGAATCTTTTTAGTAGCTATTTGCACACACAGACACACACCAGAGAAGTAGACTGCCACTTAGCGGCGCCCGGGGAGCAGTTTGGTGACTTGCTCAAGGGCACTTCAGCTTCAGCAACATCCGCTTCTCTAACCTTTAGGCCACAGTTGCTAGTCTGGCTTGTGCAACGTATTTATCAGAAGCAGGTGCAGATGCTTGTTTTGCACCATACACATGTGTTCAGAGGGCATGGTAACAGTAAGCTGCGACTGGGTCATGTATTTTCATGTCTGATGTAACAGGTACAGTTAAAGTAGTTTGGCTGTGTTCATAAGCCATCTGTATATCATCTGTTTGCAGGTGGGGCAGTGGTTACCAAAGTAAATAATTGAGTGTTCTTTACCTTCTTCTTTCAAATGCATCTAATTTGAATTATTGTACTACTTCTCTTTCAGCTCAGGCAATCTCAGTCCTACTGCACGGACACTGAATGCCCTATGGAGTGTATGTATGACACCTTCTTCATTCAATTGTCACTAGACCTTGTCTGCTCTTATGTTGGTGGAAGCTTAGATTTACTCAAACATATTCTTAAATCAAAAAACACTGTGTGGACTACATTTCAATATAGCGCTTTTGTTCAGTGCCAGGTCCAAGTGCCGGAGGAGGAGGAGCTGAGCTGACCCTCCCCCTGGTTGTGATGGGATGGATGGTGCTGGCTCTACTGCTGTTTCTGCTGCGCCCTTCAAGTCTCAGAGGTTCTCCCACAGGGAAACCCATCGGACCCCACAATGTCAGTTCTGATTACACTCCTTCATAGCAAATATTGCCTGACAACATCTTGGCCCTAGATACCTTTTTAAAAGATTTTAAAAAACAGCTATGCATGGTTAACCAAAACTGGTAAGTTTGCAGTAATAACTTTGAATGTGTACTGTCCCTGCAACATTTAACTATAAATAAAGGGTAAATCTTTTCCAAAATTCTTCACAGTTCCACATTTCTTTCTATTATAAATTTTATTTTGATAATCTACACTCTGTATTATCGGTTGCAGAGGGATCAAAGAGGGCCCCCAGCACCACCAGTTGACTAACAGTTGAGCCAGAGGACCAGCATTCATCCACCTGCTCTGACTGGAGCTGCACACTACCAAAGTGCGCTGCGGTGACGGACACAAGACCAGCTCCATGTGAACCTTCATTCCAATATCTTTTTCTTTTCTAAGACCAGTGTGTTTTGGGGTAGATCAGTCTTATGATTCCTTTGACTACCCGACTGATACTGGATATTTGAGGCAATAAAAGTAATGATATACACGAACTGGCAACTTCATTAGGTACACCTGCACAATGAAGTGCAATCCAATACAACAGCTCTGTTTATAACAAAGCTTGTAATTTTTCATTTTTTGTTGACACTCAAAGGTAATAATTCTACATGATGTTTTTGTTGAGGTCATGGTGGGTGTTGTTGTACTTTATTAGGGTGTTTCCAATATTCTACCCCTCTCACACATGTTAATACCTCAGTATAATGTACCGGTAGTCCAATCCAACAACAACCACATTAATAAACATGTAGTTAAACGACTACCTCCCAGACAGTGTCAATAAAAACTCAACATTATTATCTTTGTAAAGGCCGAAGTTACCTGTTATTACAAGTGTACCCAATGAAGTGGCCAGTGAGTATATGAGATGTATAGTATAAAATAGTCATAAGCTTTTCTTATGTGTGATCCAGATATGAACAGTAAATGTAGACTAGCCATAAAAACATCAGTTACGTCAAAAACTTAAATCAAGAGAAAGAAATACTCTTCTTTCTCAATATCTAAAGTGAAACAATAATTCTGTAATAAGCCAATGACCAATAATATTGATATATTAGTTAGGCTCTGCATTTTAATTCACTAAGTTTTCTGTCTGAGGGGCTGGAATCATTCCGAGCCAGCCGTGCGAGCTCTTGTGTGGAGTGTTCTGCAGAAATTCAGACATTAAGTCATAATTAAGGAATGTGTCCACTGACGTATGTGTCAATGGGTTGGAGGAGAAGCTCTGTTCAGGCAGATGAAAACCTGTTGTTGCAGTGTTTGCTAAGACATGATGGGTGGCGGATTCTCAGACGTTTTGGAATATTCAACTCTTTCCACTTCCCTGTTACTTCTCGCTGCAGTGCCATTGATGTCTCATTGCTCAATATATTTTAATTGTATATTTAAGCCAGCAGAATGATGAAGTGAAATACATTGATAGTTAGATTTTAATTCTAAAGTTTGATTAAGAATTACATTACTCATTTGTTTACACAAAGGCCTCAGTTAGATTCCGTTCTTGCCCACAGCCAGCGGAACACATTTCCTTGAAATTTTCATAAAATGTCTGATAGGCTTCCTCTCAATCAAGAGGGATACAAGTGACCGGTGTAAGGCTCAACTTTCACACTTCAGTGAATGTAATTGCAGTTATAAAGATTGGCCATAATGTGTGAGGTCAACAATATAGTCAGCTTAAAAAAAACTAACATAGTAATTCTTAGTAGGATGATTACATGAAGTGCATTTTGCTGTTTATTAAATGAAATGATTTGTGTATGCTGATAACATAGTGTCCACAAGTTAGTGTTATATCATTTCTGTTGATGGTATGTGGTACGAATTATCTTCCTGGAACTCTGCTGTGAAGAATCGCAGCAGCGTTCTTGATGTTTCTGTGCCAATGTATATTTTTAGGTCTTGTGTCAATGATCGTTTCAAAATCAAACTTTTTGTATAATAACAGGATAATTTGAGGTTTTATTTTAAATCCGTAATGGGAAGAGAAGGAAGTGGTCAACAGTCGTAAGGTTCTGCCATTCTGTCATGTTTTCTGGTCATCAGCATGGTTAACACTAACAGGGTTATTTTGTTAAAGGATATGCAGCTTGGTGCCGTTCTCTAAAACAGAAGTAATTTATTATCTAGATACTAAAGGTTCAAATACAATAGCTGAC
>CAAKHC010001749.1:32969-65417 GCA_901007825.1 Macroramphosus scolopax | reverse complement strand
TATTTTTCATATTAATCTATTACACACACAAATCTATTTTCATAGACACATGATACAACCCAATAAATTGAAAACAAATGTAAATTAGCTTGTCAGAGCTTTAGTATGATTTGTGAGATAAAAGTCACATACGTGTTGTTTGACCTGATGCTGATTAAACTGTAGGTGCTGGTCTTCTCTGAGTCCCTGGTCCCCACTGTGAGGAAGGCTCTCTGTGACCCTCTGGAGGAAGTCCGTGAGGCTGCAGCCAAAACCTTTGAGCAGCTCCATGCAACCATCGGTCACCAGGCGCTGGACGACATCCTGCCTACCCTGCTCAAACAGCTGGTGATGGAGACGCAAACACTCAGCAGTCTACATTTGACTTATGATGAGATGATTTTTGCTAATAATACGCTGAATGTCTTTTCCCAGGATGATGAGGATACTTCTGAGTTTGCTTTGGATGGCCTGAAGCAAGTCATGGCGGTGAAGAGTCGCTCTGTGCTGCCTTACTTGGTGCCAAAGGTAAAGTTTTCACTGAGGATTTCCCTCTTTAGACCGTATTATTCCATCTGTCTAAAGTAAAACAAATACCCTCCTGTCCTAACAGCTTACTGCTCCACCTGTGAACACGCGTGTGCTGGCCTTCCTGTCAGCTGTGGCTGGAGACGCTTTGACTCGCCATCTAGGGGTGATTCTGCCCGCCCTGCTCTCCTCCCTCAAAGGAAAGCTGGGAACAGAAGATGAAGCACAGGTAACAGCAGCTGTACAGGCTTCTGTGGCTGTCAAGTGTGAGCCTCATATCTCATAGGATGATTGTATTTATTACCGATCAATTCCTCATTGCTTGTTTCTCTTCGCCTTAGGAGTTGTGCAGCTGTCAAACAGTGATCCTCTCAGTAGAGGATGAAGTGGGCCAGCGCATCATCATAGAGGATCTCTTTGAAGCCACCCGAGGCGCTGACCCTGGCCTGAGACAGGCCGCCGTCACCATTCTTAACGCCTACTTTGCTCGCACACGACTGGACTACAGTGCCCATACACGCACCCTACTGTCAGGCCTCATCCGGCTTCTCAATGACACCAACACAGAGGTCCTGTCTCAGAGTTGGGACACCATCAACTCCATCACTAAGGTGTGTATAGGAATAAATGTATATGTTTACAAAATGTGTACATGTTTTACAAATGTGGACTCCGTGTTGTTTGTTTTTAGAAACTGGATGCAAGCAGTCAGCTGGCTCTGATCGATGACCTGCATCGAGACATTAGATCAGCAGCTGCAGATGTAAAGGATCAGAACCTACCTGGCTTCTGTCTGCCCAAAAAGGTGAGAGGCATAAACACTGTGAACTCCACATTATTATTTAATATTGCATTCATTAGTATCTCTGCTCCTGGTTCTGACCACTGCAGAGAACAGGAAGACACTTTACCATGACAGCAATGTGGCTGGTCAGTAACGTCTCCGAAAGGTTACCATCATTAGTCCTGGAACATACAGGTTCATTGATTTGTCAATGAACATAACATAAAGCAGTAGTTTGGTATTTGGGTAAACATGCATATAAATCTCATGTCAGCCATCTAAATAAACAGCCAGCAGCCTGCTGCCTTAGGTTAGTGTGATATTCATACTCCCAGGCTGTAAACACAGAAATCCTTCCCATCGCAAACATTATGTATCAGTATGTTCACTATTTACATATCAGCTACCAGCTCCATCTTCATATTTAGTGAACATTGAAGAAATCAATCTCAAAGCTATTTTCCAAAAAAGTTTGAATGATTCCTTAAGTGTATCATCTAACCTGAACTGCACTCACAGCATGCAGACATCAGCCAGTACCATTATTAAAAAGTATTTACCTCGATGTAACGGGGTACTTCCGCTTAAAACAAATAGTTTTAGCTTAATCCTGCCGACAGTCAAACCAACAGACGCGGCTGAATAAATAACAGTCAAGGTAATTAAACATATTTTATGACCAAGATCCTTGTATATGAGGATTTGCTGTTGTTCTCTTGTATATAATTTTAAATGAAATATCTTTGAGTATAGCACTGTAACTGTTGTTTAAAATAAAAAAGCAATTTTAAACTTTGTGGTCGATGAAATCATGATGGATGTGTTCAAGATTTACTAGTTTTTGATTGATAAATGAATCAGTAAAAAAACAATGTATGTTATGTTCTTTTTGTTTTCCACAGGGTGTGACGTGTATCCTGCCTGTCCTGAGGGAAGGTATCCTCACTGGTAGCCCTGAGCAGAAAGAAGAGGCAGCTAAAGCGTTAGGTGGTGTCATCAAACTGACCTCCCCCGAAGCATTGCGGCCTTCTGTCATCAACATCACTGGACCACTTATTCGTATCTTGGGTGACCGCTTTGCCTGGACGGTGAAGACGGCTCTGCTGGAGACTCTCACCCTGCTGCTGGCAAAGGTCTGATGTCTGTTTCTCCCCACAGATGAACAAAGTATCAGTTAAGGGGCTAAAGCAGATTGCTTGGTTTTAACCTCTAGTCTGTGTTCCTCCTCCCAGGTGGGCATTGCCCTGAAGCCTTTCCTGCCACAGCTGCAAACCACCTTCCTGAAGGCTCTGCAGGACTCGAGTCGTGCTGTTAGGCTGAGGGCTGCTGAGGCTCTCGGCCGATTGGTTTCTATCCACAGCAAGGTTGACCCGCTCTTCACTGAGCAGCTCGCTGCCATCCGCAACGCAGAGGACTCAGGAGTCAGGTGTGATCTCCTGTGCAAGTGTCTGAAATATGATTAATGATACTTTGATGTTACGTTGCTGGAGGGAGAAACTTTGTGTTTTAACTCGTATCCATATGAAAAATACTTCTAATATTGTAGCTGAGTTTAAGAATTGTGTAACATTGTATACCTTAAAACTGTGATATTTTCTGCAACAGTAATGGGATTTTCACGGTCTGTAACCTACTTTGATTATATTTATATTTGTCAATCACTGATGGTGTCATCTCCGTCAACACTCCACTATTGGTCCCTCTGTGTTTCTAACCCAGTCAAACTAAAGCAGCAGGATGAAATGAAATTGATCGTCTAGAGTCAAGTGTTGCTCTTCATGTTTTGGTTTTGTATCTTTTCAGTAACTGTTCTTTTTAAGACCTACATCTCTTATCATCCTGCCTGGGTTGTGCTCTTTCCCCTCTCACAGGGAAACTATGCTACAAGCCTTAAGGTTTGTCATCCAGGGGGCCGGGTCGAAGGTGGATCCAACCATCCGCAAGAACATCACCACCACAGTACTAGGCATGCTGGGACACGATGAGGTATGACGTGGTGAGCAGATGCCTTGCAGCATCAAGGGGAACTGAGAAGCACCACTCCTGTTTTGCACCTTTATGAACACAATAATCCATCTAAGTTGTACTCCACATCTACTTCTACATGTTTAACTATCAGCACTTGGAAGGGCTTCAAAGAGATTTGCTCTATGGTGTCGTTTCTTCTGTGATCACAGTAGAGAAACGGAAATCAGGCAGAGGATGTGGTTTGCTAAAAAGTTGAGAATAACTGACAGTCAACATCTCCCTGTCTATCTGTCTGTCTGTCTGTTGTTGTGGTGTGTGCGTGCACGTAGGATGCAACTCGGATGGCCTCAGCTGGCTGTGTTGGCGAGCTGTGTGCCTTCTTGTCAGACGAGGAGCTGAAGAGTGTGATGCTTCAGCACATCTTGGGTTTGTATTTCAATGCAAAGTTATTGCTGTATCTTCTCATCGCCCTGTCTGAATCTAGTGTATGTGTGCGGTTGTGTGTGTATAATTTTCGGCCGGCATTCATATTTTTCCAGATATAAAATGCATGTGGTGAACGTAAATTGTGATATTGAAGTAAAAATGTGTTTTTAAATAAATGTTGTATTAACACACACGTATGTGCCTGTGCAGGTGTGTGCACGCAGGTGTGTCCATCTGCTGCTTCAGTAGTACAGTGAGAGCAAAAGCTAATTCCTTCTGTTTCTCTCCGTGAAGCGGACATGTCTGGTGTGGACTGGATGGTGCGTCATGGTCGTAGCTTAGCTCTGGCCATAGCTGTCAAGGCAGCTCCTGAGAGGCTATATGGAAAGGAATACATTGAAACTGTGACAGAGACCATTCTGGCCAACGCCGCTGCTGACAGGGTGAGGATAAATTCCTAAGTATGTGTTTAGCCTCCTGGTCTTTGACCATAAATACATTTCATCCATCTCTGATGTCCAGTGCTTTAAGGAATATTTAGTTTTCTTTGCCTTTTTAAAGGAATAATTCAACATTTTACAAAAGAGTTCATTCATAAGCTTTTACAAGGATTCAGAGCTAGAAGTTACTGCTCCCAACAGACATGAGGGCAGGATACAACCTTTTATTCAACTTCCAGCAATAAAACTAACATATCTCCCAAAATGTCAGGTATTACTTTAAGTAGGAGGAAGGATATGTTTACATCGATGATATAACAAAGAATAGGTCTCATTACTACAAACCAGCCCATTTTTGTTTTTATAGAAAACAATAGGCCTGTACAGATTGAGTTTCAGATAATTCTGAAATGAAAGTTACTCGTAATTACACATTCTGTCTTCCTAAACTACAAAGATTTCATATTTAGAGCATGTATATAATCACCACCTAATTACATGTTGGCGGTAGTCCAATAAACTATTCCCTAAATTGTACCTTCATTCCTGGTGTGCCTGTTTTTCAGTACAAAATGTGATTATGTTCCTCTCCCAGATCCCCATCGCTACCAGCGGGATTAGAGGGATGGGATACCTGATGAGACAGCATCTCAGAGAGGAGGGAGGCAGTAATGTTTCCCAGCGCATCATCACACACTTTGTCAAGGTAAAGCAGGAACTGTGTCTTTCAGCTGATAATACAGCCGGATTACTTCCCTTTTTCTGCATTTGTATGGGAGAAGTGAGAAATAGTCTCAAAGTGTGCTTGATCCTATAAGCTCTTTATAACCTCCATATGGTGAACGGTAATTCATTCACTTTCTGTAAAGTGTTTAATGTGTGTAAAGCTGCACTCATCTATATTTATCCATTAAAAATGTGTTGACCACAGATAATTATTATTTGAGTTAGTTCCCCTCAGTGTCAAGCATCTTTATATTCACTTTTGTTTTTTATGCCCCAGACTTGACTGTTCTCAGGTCAGGCAGTGTTGTCAAGGAAATATTAAAGTAAACCATCCTATTTAACACTAGAATCTCATATTTAGGTGCTGCAAATATCTTGTATCAAATATGTAAATAAAAACAGGAGTTGTGTATATCGGAAGATGAATACTGCCAGCTGTTTCAATATGGGGTGTGACGCCTGGTGTGTGTGTGTGTGTGCCCTCAGTGTCTTCAGAATCAGTCCAGTGACATCCGGCTGGTGTCAGAGCGGGTGCTGTGGTGGGTATTCAAGGACCCTGCAACGCCCTCCATGGAGGCCAATCACGTCAAACCATTGTTGAAGAGTCTGCTGGACAACACCAAGGACAAGAACACCAGCGTCAGAGCCCAGAGCGAACACACCATCGTCAACCTGTTACGACTTCGCCAGGGAGAGGAGAACATGCAGGTCAGACCACTGACTGTCAGCAGTATGAGTCACAGATGGAGATCATGTGGGAAAATGTGTTCTGATCCTCTGCTTTTATCACTTTCTATAATTCAGGTCATTACTGCCATTCTGGATACTGCAAGTAACGACCTGCTGGCAGAGTGTCATCGCCGATCCTTGAAGAAAATCGCCAGCCAGCCAGATTCCAATGAAGAGATAGACGACACCATCCTGACGTGATGAAGCACGATTGAGCCATGAAATAATTTCTGTTTAATTCTTTCAGAAATAAACAGAAGATTGACTGACGTGTTTTACAACCCCCCCCCAAACAAATTCTTATTTTTCCTCCTCACTTTTTTCATTGTTTTAAACCAGATTTATAACTTTCTTCATTTTATCCCACAGTGTTAACGTTGTTCTCCTGTTACGACAGGTTAACAAGGCCAATTCTGTTTTGACTTTTCAATGTTTTTCAATTTTACCAAAATGATTGAAAGTCTGATAATGGAACATCAACCGGATCATTAAGTTTTATTTTAAATTTGTGTGCAAGATCGGTTCGGGGGGAGAGCGACCTTATATAAGAACCATTCTTATGTCAGTGATATGGTTGTAAAAAGACTATCAAAATAAAAGATCATGATTTCATAATGTGTGAATTTTTGGAAGCTGGTTTATTAAGGGTGGGAGCCCTAGTCAATAAGACATTGATAACACCAAATGTCTGGTAACCATGAGTCTTAAGACCATCCTCATGGATTCACAATGCAGGGTTCTGCTGAACAGTTTATTGAAAATAGTCAGACTGATTCCTTGCCTGGAACTGTCAAAGTGGAACAATTTAAAGAAGTAAATTTAAATACATTGGGGGAAAAAGTTTTGGATTGTTTTATATTGCAGGGGCTTATTAGCTAATCAATAAGGGCGGATCAGGATGCCTTTTACCTTATCATATGGTTATGAATGGCTATACGATGTGATTGAAATCAATAATGTGAAGGACCCATCAATTATTGGATCCTGTGTACATGTTGTTGATTAATTGCTGGGAAGGGGCGGCTGTGCCGGAGCAGGAGCCTGCGCAGTGGGGCCGGATCAGAGTTGGGCGCAGCTCCACCAGAGAAGGAAGCGGAGTTTCCGGCTGCTTGCAGTGGAGGGAGAGGACTGCTGACGCCGCGAAACCCCGAGAAAACGCCGCCGGCTCGGGGGACAGCAGTTTTTAGCTTTGGTTGTGGTCGTTCTATTTAATATCGGGGGACCTGGTGGGGCTGGTGAATTTTACGGTTCGAGGGTGTCGGACAGAAAACCGAGCAAAGAAGCGGGACAAGGCGGGGGTGAGCCACTATCTGCCGGCATGGCCAGGGACTACGATTACCTCTTCAAGCTGCTCATCATCGGTGACAGCGGTAAGCCTACGTCGGGGATGCGGGACGGGAAGTGGGCCTTGTCATTTTTTTTTACAAGTCGAAAAGCCGAAATGCGGCTCTTCGCCCACAATGTTCTTCGATGATGCGTTTGTAACGTATGTTCGGTTTCCTGCAAAGAAATGATGAGTGTAATGAACACATCAGCCATATTTTGTGGCGGTGACAGGGCGGAGGTTGTGTGTCCGGGCTGGGCATGTCAGCCGATCAGGCCGGATATCGCCTCCAGATCATCAGGGTTGGTCTCTCGAAGATTTTCTTATCTTGTCCGTGTATCAACTCAGATACACTTTGTTTTAGTTAAAGTAAAACAAATACCACACGCCGAAAACACTACAGGGGTTCATCTGCCCTCTTATTTCTCCCTTTGTTTTTATTTCTTATTAGCTATGGTAGCTAGTTGGAAGTAAGGCTAACATACTTTGGCTTGGTCATGAAGCTATCTTGTTAGCTAACGTGAGCCGGTATAGAAAAGGCTGATGTTCCATAAAGTTGAAGACCCTACATAAGGCGAGGAAACATTGTGTGATACCTTATTTTACGTTTACTGTGGTGTTATATTATTAGCCACCTTATTGAAATACATGTTGTTATGGGGCTGGCTAGCATTGTAGTACTAGCTGCTTGATAACGTTAGTGGAGGAATGCTGCACTGCAGTCTGGTTTGCACCCAGGCAGTAAAGTATAACGAAGCGAGACTATGAAAGTCGTAAGTGTAGACTGTAATATAACTGAATGAAATGTTGTCTTTCATGCTGCCGAGATTCAAGGACTGGTTTATCTGTTGCCAACGTTTTCTGTGTTGGGGTTCTTTGTTATGTTAAACCCTAAGTCACAGTCACTAACAATGCATAATGTAAATATGCTTGTTTTGTATCGCACTATTTAAGTGCGACATTTGCCTTTTAATGTAACTCCACCCTGAATAGGAGTAACTTAGAGCCTCATCCTGCAGGATCCCATTCAATGACCATCCCGATCCTGGCACTGCCCCATCAGCTGCTCTCAGTAGAGGACAAGCAGCACAGCAAACCTCTGCTGCCTCTCACACACAGATGCCAGTGTCCCCTCAGCTGCAGCCTGGAAGTACAAATGACTGTAAAGCTGCACAGAGAGTATTTGATCAAGATACAGGGACTGCTGCCAATTTTCAGCTGCATGTCGATAGACGTGTTATTGAGAATCAGACATTACCCACAATGGTGTCTAAACCGCACTGAGGCTGCAAGATGCAGCAGTTTGCAAAAACATGGCTTCTGGTATGTTTATGATGCCATTGGGTGTTTCAGCAATGCATATGGTACCTGCTTTATGGGTGTTTTAAAGCACTCTGAAAAAGGTCATCATGAGTGTGGTCATGAACAGGCAAGGTGTTGATTGATGCTCCTTCACAAGATTATGACACCGCAAGGTGTTATGTTTTTATGCCAAAAGGGGCAGTAGTTAAAAATAGATATGGCATAGATGAGTTTGTCACTTGCACCCTGAGTGATTTAGTTTGTGAAGGAGATAGTGGTCGGGACTATTTAAGCTTCGATATTGCAACAAGTTTAATATGAAGTGAAAATAATGGGTTGGATTCCCAACCAACTCTGTGCAGCAGAGGCATTACATACTTTCCACTTGGAACCGGATGACCGACCTGTTTAAGAAACAGTTCTGATCCCTCTCATTTTCCTTCTTATTCAATGTCATTCACCCTCCCTCTTCTTTCTCCTCACCTTGCAGCAAATCACGACCTCTTTACATTTAAGAGCGAAACTTTTATGTTGTCTCCTTAATACATATTTTGTCTGAGTTGGGAACTTGCAAACATTTCCATTTGTTGTCCTGTTTTCTGACTTTCACCCGTGACTGCCCACATACCACAATCCACAGTTTGTCGTGTTTGTCGACTGTATGTTAAAACGTCGTCAACATGTTTTAAATGAATATGAAGGGCTCCCCTCAAACCACTTAGCCTAACTGTGCAAGAGAGATCCATTTGTGTGTTTTGCTCGAAGGACCGAATCTTCAGCACACAAGGAATACAGCAGCTGTTCCGGTTGAAGACTGTTTTTTGGTTTGCTGCTGTCACATGGTGCTGGGTAACTAGGATCTAAGATGAGAAAACAAAACCTTACTGGGTGCATGTAGTTTTGTGTTGCTAAAAAGAAATTCCACTTGTTAGTCCTCAGACAATTGTAGAATTTGTTACAGAGCTTAGAAACTAAATATTTGAAAGTGTGTGGTTATTGTCATATTTTTGAAGCTTGTTATATTCTAAACCTCAAGCTGTGCATCTGTTTCCTCTGCAGGAGTGGGGAAGAGCAGTCTCCTGCTTCGATTTGCAGACAACACTTTTTCAGGTGCGTGCTTCTGCCTCGAGTGTGTGGATACATTCAGGACTTTGTACATTTTACATGTCAGTCATTGAACCTGATTTTGTGTTTGTATGCATGTTTGCAGGTAGCTATATCACCACAATCGGTGTGGACTTTAAGATCCGGACAGTGGAGATCAATGGGGAGAAGGTGAAGCTACAGATCTGGGATACAGCAGGGCAGGAGCGCTTCCGCACCATCACCTCCACGTAAGTCGATCTGTGCATAAACACACAGCAAGTCACATGGAGGTTTCAGGTGAAGTTCACCACAATTGAATCTGAAAAGATAAAATGCTCTTTGTAGTCTATAGATTAACTATTGTTATGAGGAAGCCGCTTGTACAAAGTTATTATGAGTTTGTGCTGCTGCGTGAAACGGGGTGGAATTCCCCACAGATCTTAATTACAGATGTGAGAGGGAGTCTCCTGGTCATATGCTGCAGTGCAACATGTCACAATGCTGTCTGGTTGACGGCATCTGTGAACTATGTTCATACTTATCTAGAGCAGAGCTTCCATATCTTTTCATGGCGGTAGCTCTGTATCAGCACTGCCTAATAAAGTTTATACTGTATATCTGTGCTTATAGGCCTGCGTGGTAAAACAATAACAGGATGTAGCAACGATAGGTATGTCATCAGCAGCAATAAGAACATTGTTCAATAGAGTGCTTGATAGTTTCATTAAATACATGAAATGCCAACTGCCATGAAAGCACACACAGACAAATAGAGTTAGCCGCGTGTGTGAACAAACTAAAGGAGTTCTCCCTCTGTGGCTCATACGCAGTCTATCATAGATGATTGTGCGTGTTAAAGTGACAAAACAGCCCTTCATTTACCAGGTGTGTGGTTTGGTTGCACCGTCGACATGTGACACAACAATAGAAACAGTGTGCGGTGAGAAAGTGAGTCCTGCTAGTGATAATTGATAAAGAAGGAGAGGTTAGCTCACCGGTCTGACAAATTATCTATTGAGTGATAAACATTTGATAGTGATCGATTTTGCCGCTTTGTTGAGCAGGCCTGTCTGTGCTGAAGTCTCCTGGATGGTCAATTTGTGGTTAAAATGACAGGAAGTTTGTTAAGTTTATCACTGTTAACTGAAGCCCAATGGTGTAACCTTCTCTGTCATGTTTTGTACGGACCAAAAGTCTACAACCCTATGACGTTCAAATTACTACCACAGTATATAGAAAGCTGGAAATATTGACATGTGAGATAGCAAAAGCAGAGGACTTGAGTATTGTTTCCTTATAAATGATTCAGAAAAGGGCTCTGGACTGTGACTATATTTTTAGACTCTCGCAACAACAGTCCACTTTAGGTGATGGTGCTCGTGCTCCTAAAATGTAGCGGCCCATAGCAGATTATTCTGAAAAGCAAAATGAGGAGGAGAAAGCTTGTGGGCAGGAAGAGTGAATGGGAGGTTCCGAATCAGACACGACTGACACTTGATTTATGGACAAATGCATGAACAGCTGCAGACACCTTGAACATGTAGTAGGCGGGGAATGCTGTGCTGTGTGTGTATTGTTGCCAATGTGCTCGCTCTCTGCAGGCATCTCTTAATTTAAATACAGAGTGAACAGAGTTTAAGATTGCACAGCGACAGCAAGACACTCAAACTTGAATGATTCGACACATTACGCCCCTCCTGCCCTCCTGATTAGTTTTCAGAGGTTAGTTTAGAGCCCTGCAGAACAATTAATCAACTTTCGAAATAGTTGTTTATATATCTGTCAATATTTTCAGTTTCAGTAGTTTTTGATTGATATATCAGAACACGCATCCATTGTTTGTTTGTGGCCTGTGCAGGGGAATTGTTTTCAAAGATGATCATCAAACACCAGTTTCATTTCTCCTGCTGACATTCGGATCTGATCAACCACATTATACTTATAATGCAACAGAGAAGAGAGGGTTACAGTTAACTATGAGCAAAAATTACTTTTATCAGATTAGTGTGGCAAGCTGCTCACAACACGAATCAGAGGCACTTGAGAGGAAACACGTTCTCTGTCTTGCAGGCTGTCAAAACATGCTGTGTCACCTGCTTTCACTCCAGCGGTTTACAGCACAGCACTCATGACAAAAACTGAAATGACATCACATTATTGTAAGGTTTTCATGGGTCATTGAGGAGGTGGTGGTAGTAGATCTGTGGCCAAGAAAAGGTGGTGATAAAAAATGAATGAATATGTCTGATAACTAATGGAAAACCTTTTTGCAATGTTGCCATGACAGTCTTACTATTAATAATGATCATAACAGCATGAATAGAGTCCATGTTACTATGTGTCAACACATTGATAAGGAACTGTTTCTTTTGTAGGAAGTAGTTTCAGGTCTGTGGATAATCCAGGAGAGTAATCCGGACCCGAGCTTGTCATTTTTCAATGCTGAAACAAAAATTATATTTACATTCTCCTCTGTTGTTGGCAAACATTCGCCTACTCATTCTATGCATCAGCAGCCAGGCGACGGCAGTTGTCCGGGGTTGTCTATGCTGTCTGTGTTGCCGTCAATCGACCACGAAGAAAAACAATTGTCCTTTTAGCTGCGAAATTATCCGCGGTGCCCACGGGTCAGTTGATCCCTTTGGCTGTATGTTGTTTTGGTGGAATGGTGACTATTGGAAAGGTCTTACCGATCACAGGGTGTCTGTCCACGATTCATCCCGCCCCAATCATTATTTTTTGTTGGTAATGTGCCCTGTTTTGTGTTTCCAGTTACAGTGTAATTTACCTGGATAAGCCTGGAATTACAGAATTGACAATGCATGTGTATTAAATAGGAGCTCAGCAGCTGCTCTCCCTGTGTGAGGAAACAGCATCTGAGCAGGACTGACCGAGTGAACTCATCTTACCTATTCACCCTGTTGAGACAGACAGACCGACGTAGTGGTCTCAACAGGCATGTAGCTGCCTCTGTCTCACTGTTGTGGCATCCGTCCGGTGCACAGCCAGGAGGACATGTTTATTAGTTGTTGTTATATGCTACAGTAGCATCACTGCAGTGAGGACTGGCAGGATGCCAGATTTATCCAGAAAGCTTGAAATCCTCTGCAGTGCTGACGCGTCAGCCTTGGATGAGTATGACCGTCCTATTTTAGAAGAATCTCACTACTGAGCAGGAGACCTATTTAGGTTGACTGTTCTCTGTGCTGGAGGGGAATGTTGTGGTTCCTCATTAATGAATTTCACTGAGATCAGAGAGCGTCCCTCTCAGTCCACTGGGTCAAACCTGCCACATCTCAAACTCAAATGTTTGGCTTTTCTTATGTTGACTTCATGATCTTTTCTGGTTTCGTTTGTTTTAACTATCTACGTGGGAAAATGTCAAACCGAAAGAGCCATCCAAAGGGGAAGCAGATGAATTCCACAGAATTGACTAAGTAGTTTGCTGAGCATTGTATTTGTTACTGTGAGAGTAGAGAAATATGGGAAGTGAATGAAAAGGATGGACAGTGGCAGGATGGACAGTGGCAGCCCCCCAGAGGGCCCGTTGATTGATGACTCTTTTCTGAGAAGTGCAAGTTTATTGAAACTTAATTTGTTTTACCGAAGAAATGGTCCCTGGATGTCGGCTGTGTGTTTGGTGGTCTATCTATTCATGTGCAATTAGCAGACGCACACGCACACACACGGCCGTACATCCCTGCTGTCAGGTGGCCCAGTACTGCTGCACACTAAGGACATTTGCAGCAGTACTGAGACAAGCACTGTCATGCTGGCAGAAACAGTCTCTCTCTGTCAAACACACACCACAAACACACTAACTAAGCCTGACAAAAGATTCTTTGTTTGTTTGGGGCAGTGCAGCTCCAACTGGGGCCTGGCCACTGTTTGAAGCTTCAGCTGCAGGTTTACTTTCAGTTGAACTGTCCTGCATCACGTAACTCGTCCGTGTGGGTTCCCTTGGCTTTCCTCCGCTCGTCCAGAAGTTCCACTGTTACACAATGTTTCATTATTGTAGTAATTAAGTAATCACTTCCAACAGGTTGGGCGGCTTCAGAGAGATGCTGTTGTCTCTTTTCACAGACAGTATATCTCGACAATTAGCATGGCAAATTCTCATGTGTACAACTGCTTAACTAACTTAAGTTGTTTTCTTTTTCTAACAATTGAAAAATTAAGTTGTGTTCCCTAAAATTGACTGACTGTGTATTTCCCGCTCTGTATGTTCAGGTACTACAGGGGAACACACGGCGTCATAGTGGTATATGACGTCACGAGTGCAGAGTCGTTTGTCAACGTCAAACGATGGCTACATGAAATCAACCAGAACTGTGACGATGTGTGCCGAATATTAGGTGAGTGTGCAACATTTTCGGTGTTTGAGGTTCAATTATGAACACTTACAGATTTCCTAATTCATGCCTTCATCTTTATGTTTAGTGGGAAACAAAAACGACGACCCCAACTCCAAGGTGGTCGAGACGACCGATGCGCAGAAGTTTGCAGAACAAATGGGAATCAACCTGTTTGAGACGAGTGCAAAAGAGAACATCAACGTTGAAGAGGTAACTCATTGTTCCTGCCAGGCTCACACTGTTTGCACACTGACGGGCTTGTCTGGAGCAGTTTCTGGGACAAGCCTGGTATGCAGTGGAGCTCAACTCAAGGCTTGTAGCCTCTCATGAGCTGCAGTTGTGCAGTCATTGCTTATCGATGGTAACTAGACACACCAGGCCTGTGAAGCCTTCTGCACATATCCAGAAGGGTGCATGAGGTTATAGTTTACTCTACATTTAAAGAATTTGGAACGGGATGTCTCAGTAAAACCATGAGAGTACAAGTGTGAATGTGTTAGTAGTGGGTTTGTCTCCCCTAATTTATACTGTGACAGCCTGTACAAACCTAACAGTCAGTCATGACTTAACAGAACTCAACTAAGTAACATTTCATAAGCCAGACTGTGAGGTAGTGTTCAATTAACTCAACACAGCGGTTAGACCTCATTAGGGATGACACTTCCATTGTAGGAATTATTGAACATTTGAAGTGGAATGACTTGTTCCACATTTTAAACAGAGGACAGTCAATTAACGTTCTACCACTCAACTAGGGTCACAAGCTTTGAGTAGTGACTGAAAGAAAGAGATGCCAGATACAAGTCAGGTCAGGGCTGCTGCTCCATCGCTTGACCAGTGACTTACTAGCAACTATGGGGGAGAAAATTGGAATCTTGACAGTAGACGGCAGCCTCCTGCTCCTGTATTCACCATCAGTACACTAAGCTAATCAATAAAAATGCAGGACACCAAAGATATGTGTCTCCTTCAGAAACTATGCTTGATGTGGCCGATCAGTCTGACTGCTGTTCTCACTGCTCGCTGTTGGTTTTGTGCTTCTCCTGCAGATGTTCAACTGCATCACAGAGCTAGTGCTAAGAGCCAAGAAGGAGGTGCTTGCCAAGCAGCAGCAGCAGCAACAGAACGACGTGGTCAAACTCACCCGGAACAGTAAACGAAAGAAAAAGTGCTGCTAGCAAACTTGAAGCCATCCAGAAAAGGCCGGCGGCATCATTTGTTCACACACACATACACACATGATGGGACTCGGAACATCTAAATTAAAGAGCAGAAAAAGATTTAATAATATACGGTGAAAAAAAATAAATGGAAAGAATTTGTCCCCTTTGGACAAACTAATAATGAAGACTTTAAAAAAAATATATGTACAGATTTTATTAAACGTCCAATCAAGTTTTATTTGGAATTCAGCAGATGGGCACAATTGAACTGAGGTCCTCCTTTCTGTCAGGATCTGCCAGCAGACAAGCGACCGCCATAACGCTCCCATTTATGTCCACATAGTCCCCATATTCTTCCATCAGTTTCTCATCCCTCCTCCTCATTCCACCGATCACAGGACATTCAGAGTCGACTGAAACTCGGCGCCTGCGGAGAAGGAGGGCTCACTTTTTCTGGATTCATTGGTTTCTTTCTAGTTTTATTATTTTGGGGAGTGTAAGGGTGGGGCAGGATGGGGGATGGGTAATGAACGGGGCGGCGTGAGGGTGGCGGTGTCACCACTTCTCTACAGTTTCAACATTTCATACACCAAGAGATCCTGAAATGCTAGATTTTTTTTTTATTTGACTTGACGGGGGAAAATAAATCACAGGATGATGATGATGATGATCGGTAGAAGACCTTTAGCAACTAATCCAATGGACAGAACTGGTAACTTCTCATGTTTTGTTTTTTCTTGTCTATATTTTGCCAAGCTTCCCGCCCACCTCCTTCTAACCTCCCGTAGTGCTGAGCCAACAACCTGTTTGATTCTATGTTTCTTTTTTTTTTTTTTTTTTTTTTTAAGTGCGGCAGAGCTCTGGGACATCAGACTCTGATAGCACCGTTCACTGAAGTCTTACTATGCTTTCCAAGTTTCCTTTTAAATATTTCTCCCTTTTTTTAATTATGATACTGCCAATATTATAGAAAATATATATTAAAGTTCAGTGGCCCCCCCCATGGGACTGTTGCCCCAGTGGCTCCTGGTTGGTCAAGAGGCCGGGTGATCAGGGCCTCAGGGCCTCAGAGCTGCCCTCAGCTCTCCCTCTGTGTTCCTGCAGCCACCGGCCGCCTCTCCATCGAGCACCTACACATCAGCAGCTCTCACGGCGGACTCACCCTCCTGCATTTGGTCACTAAAGGGCCAAAGCTTGACCATCAGCAGGAAGAGGCTCCTTCTCTGGAAACCCGATTCCCCTTTTCACCATGGTGACCTCCTTCACCCTGATCCATAGCAGAGTGGTTTCTGCTCATGTGTCATCTGAGCATGTAACACTAGTTAAAGGTAAAAGGGAATGTCTGACATGCATCTAGATTTTACTGTATTTTCTCAGCTTGCAGAATATTCTTCTAACGTTCAGGTCTGATGTCATGCGTTTTGTTTTTCTGTGTCACCATCCCCGTTACGTGTTCAAACCAAAGTGTTACCAGACTGTTTTAGACATCGAAGGCGAGAGTGAGACCGTCCGTGTAAGAGCAAATGGGCATGAAGTGTCTCCCCCTCCCACTGTGCTGCTCCAGGGTTTGTCACAGAGGCTGAAGCATCATACAGTAACTTTTGCTGACATTTTTCTTCTTTACTTGGGTTTGGGAGGCTCACAAACGGGCAGAGCTGAAGTTCTCCCCCCAGCATCTTGTCCTCTTCCTCTGGGCAGGCTCTGGCAGCTTGGTTGGGATCCCGATTCATGTCACGAGGTTGCTGTCTTTTTGACGTCCAGGGCCAAAAAAATGCTATCAAATCTCACACTTTATAATTACTATCCATTATGTGTATGTATATATAAATATATTTGTGTGTTTATATTCAATATAGAACATACACAAATGAGAAGCACACCCAAATGTGCATGTGTTAAACATGCCCGGTGTGCGATGATAGGAACACACTCATCAGCTGTGGTTTGCTGTACACTGGAGAAAAAGACATGTACTATTCATTTTTCCCTACATGAATTAAATCAGTGATAAACGTTTTAAAGGAATAAATATTTGACACATAATAACTGATCTCATTTGTCAGTGATTTGTGGCTTTACTGCAATTTGAAACCGTGTCTTTATTTTTGATGTTTGTGAATAAACTTGTCTGGGAGGACGTGTGCGCTGGTCTTTGGGAAGCCCCGTATGAACGAATGACACCACTGGTTCTATTACACAAACGGTTCATCACCTCGACAGATGGGTGACTGACTCTGATCATCTCATGCCATCATCAGTTCAGAAGTGTTGGGACTAAGTGTGAACTTTGACACATACTACAGACCTCGACTGTTGGTTGATGTAAAGATGACGAACATCTCGGTCCCACGTTATCAGCTCAGCTGGTTTCCAATTCTCCCTGTTTTTATTTAGAATTCCCAAAATTGTCTATACTGACGTCCAAACTAGAACAATTCTTTCAAGTGAGTGTGTTGAAACAGTAAATCAGGTCTGTTACAGTTCAATAGACCTTTTGCACATTCTACATTTTGACTTGTCTGATACAGAATGAAACATCCATCGGGATGTTATTAGATCACCTGTGCCAAAGATCGTAATATAAGATCATCTTATTAGAACAAATCCAATCGATACCTGTGTGATTTGTTAAAGGGACGAGAACCTGCCATGTCATTTTGTATATAATATGCTGAGTTAGGAATAGACAAATGTCAGAATTCAGCTTGAATGAAAATATCTGCCAAATCATAAAGTGCTGGATCACACTGATACAATAAAGCCCAATTCTGACATGAATCAGTGGAGTTGATGGTGTAAAACATCCCCACATGTGAACGTGATCAGTGTGGTTGGTGTGACATCCTCGAGGAGTTCAATCCTAACTGTGATGACGAACACACTTGATGCCGACCGTGAACCGTTTCCAGTGTAATTTCTTCATTTTCACAGTTTCATAATAAAGTCAAGTTCACTCACTTCACATCTGAAGATACAGACGAGTCAGATCTGAACGTCACTAGATTAAAATTAGGATACGAAGATCGTGACATTTAAAGCAACAAAATGTTTTGGCTTTACGTCATCTAAACTGAGCTTTTACAATTCCAAAATAAATATTGATTCTCAATTTTGATTGATTTTTTCAACCTGAAATTGTGCTATTAAAATTGTATTTGCTGGAATACACATTTTGAAGTTGCTCAACTTGATTTGGCTGTTAGAACAATGTAAACGATGGAATAGAGATAACTTTTCTTTTATAGAGCAGTTATATTGTTTCACAGAATTTAATGTTACATTTTGTTTTGGTTAGATTGATGTCGTAATGTAAAGTTACAATTACTTTCCTACGAAGACCTGAGTATAAGTTTGCTCATATTCTAATATTTTGATCTTCATTTGAGTGTCACCTTGTTATTCTGCCCCTCATTTCCCTCATCATAAACATGTTCCTAGACCTTGTCCGTGCCCTCTGTTCCATTGCAGAGGCTGGTGATCATTTATTTAAGGAAACCAACAAAAGCTTATTTCCATGTCTGACTGAGAATCACGGAGAAGAATCCTCCGCATTCCTTTATTTGTACTTAAAATTCCCCAAAATGCAGAGAAAAGTGCATGACAAATATTTGGAATAGTTAGAAGCATTCTGTGACTGGAACAGCGCCGTTAATCAGGAGTGAATGGAAGCACTCACACGGAGCACAATGAGCCCGACGGACGCACTGAATTCCAAAAAACACCCGACCATGTAAGAGACAAGAAAACACACTCAATGACATGTCTGTCTGTCACTGAGACACACACACACACACACACACACACACGCACACGCACACGCACACGCACACGCACACGCACACACACACACACACACACACACACACACAGCGCCACCATCAGGGTGAGAAACACACAGTAGACAACGTTTTAAAAATGCTTTCAATTGGAAAGTGAATCAGTACAGTCTACAGTGTCGGAGTCTTCAACAATACATACAGTCAAACAGAAACAGCAGTAAGGACAGAACCACACATGATGCAGTGAATGAAGTTCTAACAAAAACAGAACCTGGAGAAAGAAATGATGGTGTGGTAATGCCAAGAGGGACTGGCATTTAATCCAAGCTTGCAGCAGGCGGCTACAGGCCCGTCACCCAGGGGGGAGTCATTCCACTGACTTGATGTCACCCGCTTTCACACATTAAATGTACCTCAGCTCCGGGAGGAAGACGTCTTTTGTCTAGTGTTTCAGTAAAAACACTTACCAATAAGGCACCCTTTATAAAGAATTGTATCTAATGGCTTTATTATTGATTTAAAATGTGTTCTAGATCAGACATTAACCATCAGTGTCTGTATCAAAGTTCCATGCTACCAAAATCCTGATCCATAATTAACTCAATTCTGCTACAATGTAGTAAAATGACTTCACATATGCCAAGACATCCTGCAAACTGTCGACCACTCAGACTCCCATTATCTACTACGTTTTTGTCCTCCGACTTTCATCAGGGCAAATTGATTAATTAAACTTTGCTTTATTCTTTCACAGTCGCTTTTTTATCCGGCCACTTTTTTCTCAGGAGGCCACCAGACGGAGCCCGGACCTCTGGTCCTGCTTTGTCTCTATTTGACTGTTAAAAGGTTTTCATTCAATAAAACTGCTGATTAGACCGGAGAGCTGGACAGTGATGGATGTTTCACCATGGTATACGGCAGATATGCTGTACTGGCACATCTCTAATAAGAACATATTCAGGATGTCAAGGTTGGGAAAAATCTGCTCCATAAATATGATTGTTTGACCTCTAACCTCCTGGGAGAGGGAGGGCTTCAAAGAAGATGGACTCATTATCTTTATTATTATATAATCAAACTATTTAAAGTTGCTATGGACAACAGCATCTATTAAATGACAAATGTAAATGTAATGATATGTACAACCTTTTATTAATGCCTATTAATAACTTGACTTTGTAAAGGATTTTTCCCAACCAAATAATATGTACTAACTGGTAAACACTTAAAAAACCATTAATAAAGCCGTTTTTAATAGAATACAAACCTCTTTATTAGGGTGGAGTAATCAGGACGTGGTGCCACGGGGAAGAAATTGATCAGACACCCTTGGATTTATAATTCAGATTCATGAAGCCTCTGGTGGTGTTTCTGTAAATTACGGATCATATGGGTGAATATTTTGGGTGCTCGTCAAGCTCCTGCCAGCCCCACCGCATGTCACACCTGAACTGTCAAATAAACATATGAGTGATAACGTCTGACTCAGCAGGAGAGTTCCTGCCCACCGTTAAGACACATGAACCTACGAAGAACAATGACAGGTATATTTCATTCTAAAAAAAGGTTCTCATTCAAAAGGTATGCATGTTTTCTTATAAATATATCAATTTCATCCAAACCTATTTCCACTGTTTATAAAAAATCATTCTTTGGGTTGATCCTTCCCAACCATCAGCTGAGATGACAAGAGGACATCTGCATAGGTTTGCACAGCTGCAGCAGACAGAGTTCAAGCACACACGGAGATGAAACATCACTGTGCCACACTGGAAGTTATTCAAGCTTCAGTTCAACATATACTGTATAAACATGGAGTCACAGATATGTCACCTAAGCGGAGGCCTGGCAGCTAAAGAACTCAAAGTGCTCGTGAAGTATTGAAGCAATGAGAATGGAGGTAGACCTTTCCTGTTTAACAAAAGCAGCTGAGTTGTTAACCACTGCAGAGGAAGTGTGGATTCTCTTCACACATCAACGTGTATTTAGATGATACAACATTCAACAGGTAATTGTTGAGACATAAACTGAGTTACTTGAAGAACTGATGAGCAGTTTATAACTTACCCTCTTTCTCATGCTCATGTAAACATTTTGAGAGTTTGGTCAACTAGGAAGATGATTGAGGACAATGCTGGACAGGGATTCTTCCTCTGATAAATCATACATCTTTAAAAAATTAAATATCATATGAATTGTAGAAAAATAATACCATCTGGACAGATGCTCTCTAACTTCAGCCACCCAAAGGTTTATTCAGATGTCGGAGATGAACATGAAGGCCTCTTAGATCTCGGGGTGTCTTATGAATAGTGGCTGTAAATGTTGTGGGAAATGTTCTTTTTTAAAGCTGCAATAATAGATGTTTGCCACTTGGGGGCAGCAGAACCAGCTGCATTAACTGCATCACTTGTTAAAGTTGTGAACATTTGTTTGTTTGCATATTCAGCAGACATGAAGAAATATTATCATTATTTGGAGTCAAGTATAATTTAGGACAACCAGTTTCACTTGTTTTTGAAAACATTTATCTTAAGTCATTAAGGCGGCATTGCTCAGGAGGTAGAATGGCTGACTAGTGATCTAGTTATCTTAACCGGCAGCCTCCGCCATCAGCGCCTGAATGTTTGTGTAGAAGAGGCATTGAAAGGCACTATATATAATGCAGCTCGTTTGAGTCAATAAGTGGAACTGAATTTCCTTTCTCTGAGGAGGGGTTTATGTTTTCACCTGTGTCTGTTGGAAACCTGGTGGACGGGTGGAGCATGGTCCACGGAAGGAGACGTTTTTAGCCGGACCAGTTTATGACAGCAAAAACCTTAAATCTGATGTATTGGCCTTGGTGGAGGTCTCCCTACAGCTCTTAGTGGGTTTGCTACTACATGCAACGTCTCATATTAAGTACAGTCATTGGATTAATTGTTAAAATACAAATACTGATCAGTGCTGTTCCTTGGTTTTAATTGTCCTTCAGTTGTATAGAGTAAGTTTGGGTCTGGGGTAGGACACTGATTTTCACTGTGCGCTATGGACCTGATGAGGCCTCATCATGTAACATCCCCTGAACAAATGAATAAATCTGAGAGATCACATGTGGCTGGGTATCAGCATCGTTACTCCACATCCAGAGGTTGCTTGTCATTCTGCTTTGTCTCATCTTATTCCAATACACATTTCTGTCATGCTACCCTTATCTGTTCCCATGATCCTGCTGTGTCCAATGTATCTTTCCCCAGACAGCTTGGCCTGAGGCTTTCAGTAATAGATAGGACATGGTGTTCCCTCTCTACACGGTTGGCAGTGGGGTAGTATCATAGGCACTACAAGGAAACCTTCCTCTCTGGAGGTAAACTTTGTGACCCTGTTCATATTCTGTTAGACCCACTCTCTGAGATTGGCTGAAACCTAATCCTGTTATTAGATTTCCATCTCTCATTGTCAGCGTTCACCTATTAATCAGTCAAAAGAGAGAAATGGGACAAATAAAGTGCAACCCCCACCAAACCTCAGTGTGTGTGCCACTGCCAGTCTTTGGCTGCGTTGTTACCCCTGTACCGTGATGTCACTCCCTCCTTCTCTGTCGCCTTGTCTGTCTCCTGTCTGTCGGCTGTGCTCAGGACCAGTCCAGCAGGGCTCAGTTCTTTTTGAAAAAAGAGAAAAGTCTCTTGTCCCGGTCAGAGATGCGGTGAGCTCGTCTGGAGGACTGACCACTGTGGGCCCTCGACGAACCTGACAGGGAGGATGGGGCGGATCGCCACTCGTCCTGGTGCTTGTCCATCAACTGCTGGTCAATCACTCTGTGCATGTCATCCTACAGTCAAAGAAAAGACATGAATGAGAGAAAGATAGGGGAGCCCGTTGTGACAGAGAGGGTTCATGAGAGTGTGGTAAGGGATGTTTGGAGGAGATCAGACTAATTGATTTGAGTACGTAGACCCCACAAACACCTTGACACCCTCAGTAGATCACTTGCCTGAGCTCAATATCTTGCATATAATAAAATCGCACATGACCTGAGTCTCAACTGAGACATTATATATTAAACTGATCAAATTGACACAGGCCAGAAAAACGTGCTCGGGGCTCCTATGAACCTCGTTATTAAGGTAGAGGTCCTCTGTTCTCTGTTCTTTGTTTGACGAGCTATGCTCCCTCCCTTATGTTGTAATTTGAATAAACTCATTACTTTAGGAATGAGAAACATGTCAAAGGTCAAAGGTCAAAGGTCTTGTAACTAAGCCTGTAAGGACTATTTTCAGCTATGATTATTCTGCTGATTATAATATCAGCGCTAAAGTTTATAAAATGTCTGAAAAAAGTTTAAAATTGCCATTAGAACTCCCTTAAGTCCAAGGTGAGGTCTTCAAATGTCTTATTTTACCTGAAAAATGGCTCCTGGCTGCTCAAAGTCATTATTTGTAGTCACTCACCCCCGATGACTCAGTCAACTCAAACTTTATAAATTGTGACTATTGATAACGGATATTGATTTTTTTAAGGAGTCATTCATTTGAATAATTGTATAGACTTGTGATAGTATTAAACAAGAACACGTAACAATAAGAGAAAAGTCTAGAGGAAAATAAACATCAGAATTGTGTGTTGCAGTAAGATGTTTTTTTGCTTTACTTACTTTTTAATTGTCTAATGAACCCTGAGATTTTAGGTTTGACCCCCACTGTGAGGACACCAGTGCTGTAAATCCTTTGAATTGTTCCTCAGCAGCTATTAGTTGGTGACCGATACAGCCACCAGGGGGCTCTCACGATCCGCTAAATCAAGTAGCAACAATTCTAATGGGAGACTGAAAATCAGCAACTACATGGTCACTTCTCTGAAGTCTGTCCAAAACCAAACCTTATGAAAGTGATGATTCTTTTTCAATCATGGTGGATTGTAAACTAAAGGCCAGACAACATCCAGACACACTTTTATTGGATGTCTCTCACAGACAGGAGCATTGTGATGTCTGTGTTGTCATCTCAACATCAAAGTATGTCAACAGTACGTTTGATCTCCCAATCCTTTAGTGGATGTCGGTGCACTGAGAGATGAGACAGAGACAGGTGGAGAGAGAGGGTGGTGGGTCAGATGGTTCTCATTGGTGGTCAGTGATTTCAGATAGAAAGGAAGCTGTGATGGGCTTTTCTCCGTGGCATGGAATGGCTCAGCGAAGTCGGGTTAGTGCGAGGTGGAACGGCGAGATGGCACAGATTGGCTCACCTCTAAGGCAGAAGGGGGGTACCACAGGGGAGAAAGGGTGGTACGGAAGCTGAGAAAGGCCACTAGATCAGAAACCACAAGAGCCAAACAGTAAAGAGCCCTGAGGAGGCAAACTGTGGGCAGGGAGAAGAGAGAGGAAAGAGCTGGTAGTTACAGATGAGGGAGGGGAGCGAGGGAACACACACACACACACACACACACACACACACACACACACACACACACACACACACACACACACACACGCACACACACGCACACACACACACACACACACACACAGCCTACATATGTAACATGTGTACAGCAGCCATGTGACTGAATGTTTTAATGAATGTCTGGAGTGTTTCAGGTAGGAGGAGCAGGTAGAACTGCTTGAAGTGTCGTTTCATTTATACCAATGTAATATCGTGATGAGGAAAAAAGAATCGAATTAACCATTGTAATGGTTAAAGAATTAACCATTACAGCTCAATTTCAATCTATTTTAATATGTTTTTCAAATTCCAATGTTCTGAATATTCTTAAAAATTGAAACAATGTACTTGCTATTGTCTTATATTGTCATTATACCAGTTTACGCTTACTTCAAGTATTCGTAGGATAATTTATCATAGAGGAGAAATAGTTCTCGTGACAGACCTACAGTATCTGTGACAAATGGATTATCAGGCTGGACGGTCACTCGTGACCTTTGACCCACCTGCCAGGCCTCCAACTGCTGTGACAGGTTGAGCTTCTGCTGGATGGCATCCAGGAGCTGGCTATTCAGAGACATGATGTCTATTTTACACTTGGCCAGCTCCATCTCCACCGCTTTCTTCCTGCAAGGCACACAAACCAAGCAACTGGCTTAAAGGCCTTATAACATAGTGAGAACTTACACATAAAATAATAACAAATAGGGGAAATATGCATATTTGTCTAAGTTAAATGAGGTTCTAGTCTTGTGTCTATCAAAGTCAGAAGCTACAACGTTTTAGCTTAGCTTAATGGCTGGAAGCAGCGTGAAACAGCAAGCCTGGTTTCGTCCAACCTTTACACTGGTTTCTAATTAAAAAAAAATACATTTTATTCATTTTAGAGGTGTTGCTAGGAAGATATTTTACCTTTGACACAGACCTGCTTCCAATGTTCATGCTAAGCTAAGCTAAATGTCTCGTGGCTGTAACGCCGTATCAAAGGGACGGACGTATAGTGGTATCAACACTTTTCTTCTTCGTCTCTAATTTAACTCTGGACGAGAAAGTAAATACCGTATACATATTTGGTAAATATGTATATTTACTTACTGTCCCTATAAGTTAAAGCAGCAAATTACTGAAACACATTTAATGGTAAAACAACAAAAAAAAAACATCGTTTGGTTAGTCTGTAGTTTGTTTCAAGACATGGCCTGGTACGATGGCCTGACCCTGTGGGTTGCTTATCCTCTTTAATCATCAACAATTAACTTGGTTTCGTCATTTGACGAAATTTGAAGTTGCCATTGTATGGATGAAAATCATTTAGGTACTGCTACAGTCTATATATTAACCATGTTTCAGTCAGTCTATATAAGCCAGTGTATCAGTGCAGGGCTCTTCAGTGTTTGTGCAGTGATCCTACTTGGCTATGGCGTCATCCCTGTCTCTAATAGCACTCTGGAGCTGCTCGCTCGGTTCCCGGACTTCAGACATCGTCCTCATCCGCTCATTGTCTTCTTGTAGGGAGCACATCTCTACAGAGAGCAGCGCCATCTGCAGGCAGGCCAAAATGACACAGATATGAGACACGGTCCTCATAGGTTAAAGTACAACATCGCACTGAGGGTTGTTCTCGTGTGAGACTGATACGTCCTTGTTGCTATTCCAGACATTGTTATTTTACTGGTGAAGTGGATGAGATGTTGAATTAGTGAGTGTTGACGGACACCTTTCATTTCTACTTATATGCAGCAAAAAGCTTTCATCTTCTTTATGTATCCCCCGTGGTACAGACACATTGAGTATGTATCGTATTTATGAGTATGTAGATGTTCATGTAGAACGCCGGACCTGATTGTGCATCTGTAGCAGCTCCTTTTCATTGCTGTGTGTTTTGTCCTGCTCAGCTTCGTACAGTTCTCTGACTTCCCTCAGCTCTTCTCCCATCTTCCTCACCTGCTCCTCCAGAGCTTCCTCGTCACTGCGCCGTGAGCCCTTTCAACACAAGACACACACCACTTCACAACATAGACTTGTGTAAATGCAAATGCTATGTACATGCAAACTTGTGTGTATCTCAAAGAGGATCAGGATCGGTTGTTTGCTGACAATTTATTTCAACTTAGCATATTCAATACCGTGGACTCGTTGCCATCGAGCAGGTTCTGTGTCAGCCTCCGTAGCTCTAGCAGGCTGGTGTGGAGGCTCCCAGTAGGCACATCCTTGGCAGAGGACGTCTCAGAGGACTCGTCCATGGAAGAATCAGTGGACAGTGCAGAGTCTGTGACATCATTTCCTCTGAGATGGGAGCACAGTGAGCGAACCTCACAATAGGCCTCCCACAGCTGCAGACGCAGCTACAGTCAGCCAGACAGAGAGAAAGAACGATTAAAGTACTTCACACTTGGTGAGCTGGTACTCAAAGAGGGCAAAAACCCAGCAAGATGTCTTTATAATTTAACAGTACAGGTCTGGTTTACCTGCTCCCTTTCCTGCTCCTGCTCCTCCTGCTCCATGCTTTGCTCTATCTCACACAGCAGGCTGGACGGGTGAGGGGTGAGGCTTTGCAGGCTGTGTTCATCCGTTAGCTCTTCCAGGCGAGCAGTCAGCTGCCTGCGGGACACCTGAACCTCCTGGAGTTCCAGCTGACTCTGCCGCAACTTGGCACAACAGAGGAGTCAATACTGGGGCTTAACAGCTTAAATTCTAGTACATAGAGATCTGACAGGACTTTTTCGCAAGTACACACAGAAATGCTCTTGCAGAGGGTAATGCACTCTTAATATCTCAAAGATATGAGATAAGACAGTCCTTCCTTCGCGTCTCTGTACCTGTAGGTCCTTAGCATGATACTGCTTCTCCAGCACCAGCGTCCTCTCTCTGAGGTCGTCGACTGTATTCTGCATCAGCTCGTTCTCCTCCAACATGGCGTTCACCCGACGCTCCAGCTCCATCTTCCTCTCCGACAGCATCTTAATCTGACATATCAAACAGCACCAGTTAGATGCTGCAGATTGTCTTGCTGTTATGGTCGATAGCAGACAGATGGGCAGCTATGGACCTGATTAATGGCAAATTCTTTTTGTTGCCTTGATTCTGAGGCAAGCTGTGCTCTTACTCAAGATTAAGAAGTACTCCCACTGGCGTAAAGAATGTTTGTTGCCTAGCACAGGCGTAGGCGTTAGTTGCCACCCTCGTCTTCAGGAATGTCTTGGTGATATGTTAGCGTCTCCACAAAGCTTGATATCAGCTTACCTCGTCTCATGCTGGCTGGCGGCCTTCAGCTGAAGGCTGGAACAACAACACCTCAACATATTCCTAATGGTGACACTTGTTTTCCTTTGTAGCAGATTGAGCAGCTTTTCCCATTAAACAAACATCAGTTCCTGTAATCCCTCCTGCTTTTGACCTACATGTGGTAACCTACTTCACAGAGCAGGAGCTCACATGTGAATCAGTTTCTTTTACTACCACATGAGCATCTAACATAGCCAGGTTGTGGATATTTCTGGGCTGCTATAGTCTCTTTAGTCATCAGTATGTGTCATGTAAAGGCAAAGCGTTAGAAAAGTGGGAGCAGCCAGACATTGCTGTATCTCAGCTAAATATAGAGCAGTAGTTGTTTCTCCCAATTATAGTCAGGCTCTGCAGTCTGGGGGGTTTTCTGTGCAGTCTCAGAAAAAAAAGAGAAACCACGGGGAAATCAGACAGCTTATATTCTTCTTCTTATTATTACCTGTGTCCATGACGTATGTGGCTGCTGTCAAATAGGAGCACATGACTGACATCACAACACATCTCATGCTCCAGTAACCAAGCATGTTACTCATGATCATCTTTGGAAACATGGATTGCCATCAGGATATGAAACGTTTGTTTCTTGTTTGTTTCATATAAATTCCTTTTAGGCTTTTAGGTTAAAACATGAGAGATGAGTTTCTCAATGAACTCTGCAATCCATGATTCTATATTTTACAAGACATTACATGCAGCATGCAGTCTAGCCAACGGACAACGTTCGGTAACCACTCACTTCTAGCCCTTGCTGCTCCAAACAAGAGGAGTGAGGTAGGGAGGGAGGGGTGGTTCAGGAGACAGATACAAATAACAAGAAGAGAGGAAAAGATGAAAGTGTCCTTACAGGATAAACAGTACTTTAAGTAAAAAACAACAGCATAACTGGTGAGCACCAGCCTCTGAAATGTAGCACTTCTGGGATACAACGTTTCTTCACGTCTAATCACCAAAAGCAAACTTTTAAGTGACTCCTTGTGTCAAAGAGAAGCCACAGTGGCAAAATAACTTTTCTGTCTCAGTTGCTTTAAAGGCGTCATCATTAGGCAACTTGACTAAGAGTGACTGACAGAAGCGTCAAGCCTCTCCTGCTGAGGGTTACATCTTGTTTTCAGTGCTGATTAGTCAGGAGGAACTGAAGTCCGAAACTGTAGTTACACTAGAACGTCTATACATTTTTTGCTCACATTAACGATCACTACCACAGGTCCTATCAGCCCCGGTGACTGTGAGAGTAAGACTGGTGCAGTGAACTGGATTAGGTTGCTTCTCTTTGTGTAACAATATGGGAAAAACATTACAATATTTTAGACAAACAAACCCAGGGGTCTGTATGATGAAGCCGGATTTGCTGGAGCAGGTTAAGATTGAGATAAGAGATGTAAAAAAATGTAAAAAAGCACCACTGATGATGTTACTATTAGTGGTGCTTTTACATTTGTATTAAGTGAGTAAACTGACACTGGTAATGGCTCACCTCAGCCTGTAGAGTTTCTAGTCGTGTCATGTGCTGGCTTGTAGACATACTCTTCTCCCTGAAGTTGTCCCGTAATGAATGGACCTGAGTGGACAGCTGCCTTTCCACTTCTGCAGCCTGGACATAGACAGACACAAAGATCAGAGAGAAAAACAGACATACATTAATGTGTGTAAACAATTTTAAAGTTTGCTTCCAGACAGTTTGAAGATGCATAGAACGACTTTGCATGTTAGCATGATTTGGATATGGCTTTCCCACAAAGCAGTTTGATTGCTGAGTATAAAGTAATTCTTACATGTGCTCTTTCCCCCTCAAACATATTGAGGCGGAAGAAACTTACTTGTGTTGCTTTCGCATCCTAGTTGAATGAGAAACTTTGCACAGCAGCTTTTTAGTCTGTTGCATTTCCAAAATACTGAGGCGGCTCATTGGAGTCTTATGAAAAAAAATAGCCAGTTCAAGAGCACACATGCACACACAAACACACACACTGACTTGGAAACATACATAAACACGTCAATGCTCACTAGGTAAACATTGCTGCTGACAAAGTGTCACCTGTAAGTACCCCCTTCTAACTCTGGACGGAAAGACCTTGATTAGCACTCAGGAAACTGCTGTTTGCTTGATCATCATTGCCATGGCAAGAGCAAAATCTTGAAAATCACTCACAGCTAACTCAGGAAACACGGGCTATAGTATGTGTCAAACACTGTAAGCAGGAAGTGACTGATCAGTACCCTTGATTACAACACCAGCTTGTATAACTGGCCCATGGTCCCCTCCTCTGACCTCCACATGTTTGAGCTCTAATTACCAAACATTGTCCTGGTTTATCTTTTAAACTGCGGCTGTCCAGTGAAAATAAAGATGTCTTAAACATTGATTCAGAGTTTAGCCTGTAGGTGGCACTACACACTGCTGCAGACTTTTTAAGAAGTACACAGATTTGACTCTGAGCTGGCTGTGCAGGAACATTGGCTCCTCAGTTCACCTTTGTCCCTTGACTGGTTGTAGTTTGTCTGTGTTCTTCTGGGAGTAACTGGACTGCTGTGTCAAAACCTTTCACAGTAGGAACGTAATAAAAACTGGCATTTCGGCATGCCAGTTGAATTATGCATGTCACTTCAGATCAATCTGAACTCTCCATGCAATGTTATTCGAGAAAGGAAACACAGCCAAGCAATATGCATTCGTAAAGCAATTACAATAATGAGTTTGGGTGGATCATTCCACCACACTTGCATACTAACCAGTTTACCAACACTTTGTAGAAGCCCAAACAGTCTGAAAGAATTTGCAGCCAACAATAACTTTTACTATGTGAGATATACAATCCATGCCGGATGGGTGCCGATCAGAACATCATGAACGAGTGAGGCAGTGTAAGCTCGGCTTTGGGCGTGGTTAAGACTATTTGCAGCTACTCTCACCAGCCTTACATCACTTTGACATCACTGAGCTAACGTCTCAGAGGTTAGTGGTGACTAAGCACATTTCTGCAAGTGCTGAACATTAGTAACATTTTTTGGAGTTGTCATTTATGTTTCTTTTACAACACTTATTTGACAGCTATAGTTAGTAGTTGTTTTAGTATAATCTTATGCAATATGATTTCAGTTACAGATGTAACAACCCAGCAACGTAGAAGTGGTTGAAATTAGCTCAACGTTTACCAGCGAATAATAACTCAAATACTATTCATATATTTATACAAAACTCTACTATAATACTCAGCATATAATGAAATAATGTTCACAGATTATAATGTTTTACTTTTCATATTCAAAGTATATTTTGTTGACTAAACTTCTGTGAGATGTCTTCAGTAAGATTTGGATTGAAGGATTTGTACTTATGATGGAATACTTTTACATTGTGATATTGTTGTTTTGTCTGAACTTGTCTTCTACCAGAACATTCAGCCAGTGCGTCCAGGTAGATGTGGGTTTCTGTGCGACGGCTGTATATTGCTGCCTTCTTTATGTGGCAAGCAGATGTGCAGTCAGCCAGTGCAGCGGCCGGTCACAGTGGTAACGTGACGTCTAACCCACAGGACCAACAACCTGATAGATTTCATGTCGAAAAAAAACGCAGAGTTGACGGCAGATTTGCAGTTCCTGACTTAATCTAGATACTAGATCAGGCATTATCAGTATGGCAGGACAAACCGGGGCAAATCAGACGGCTGCTACAGAATCCAGGGCAGGAAAGTAGGGCTCAGAAGCAGGGAGATACGTTTTTATTACTGCCCCTTTACCCTGACATTTACCTCTTCCCAAAGCAGAGCTGAAACCTGCAAACTAGAAATCCCTGCTGTTGATTACTTGCAGACTGTCTGTGGCTGCCAAACATGTTCTAATGTTTACGACTAGGTTAGGTGGCGCAACCGAACATCATACTATCTGTATCCTTGTTCCGTTCTGTACAGCACATTCCCATGGTAACAACACATGCAGTTTTAATTTGCATGGCACTCTGGTTGTCATAGCAACCAAGGAGAAGTGGGATTGGTGGAGCTGTGACTTGTGGTCTCACTTCTTCTGGTATTTTCTGGAACTTTTTTGGTCTCTTTCACACAGCGGTGCAAGATTTGAGGAGGAAGGCTTACATAACAAATCCTCAGAGTGACAAAACGTGTCAATCACAGAGCTGATCCTGCGAACAACAGCTACCTTGGGCTGATGGTAGCCAGACGCTATGCTCTCCGATGACTAAAACGTAATTAAGCTGATGGCTGGACAGATGCCCAGGGGCCGTGTTCAATACTGGCAGGAGGTTGTAAAAGGAAGATTGAAACTGAATCACTTCAGTGTGATGTGGATACACCATACTGACGAGGCCAGGAACAACATAGGCTGCCACATCTCTTCATTCATAAATATTCCCATTACACCTGTCTTATTACTGAGGCAGATAGCAAAGTCAAAAAGAGATTACTCTCTGTCCTCAAATAAACGGCAATGATGAGTCATTGGAAGCTTCTGTCTAATGTGAAATATAATAAATATAGCCATAAAGCATGCACACACATATGCTGGATTCATAACACCCCTGGTGTTTTCTGAGCATGTGTGCTAATGTCATTAGTGGAGGTCCCCTTCCTGCTGGTGCACTCTGACCAGATTAAGCCTGAGAAGATTGTCTGTCCTCACGCTCATGAAGACCAACGCACAACTCAGGGGTTCTATTTTCGAAGGCTTTTTTTTATTTCTCTGTGTGTATTGAATATTCAGTAAGGCATAATATGACGTATATAAATATATGAGTATATGAGTATGTGTATCAGTCTGCATTGGAAACTTCACTCACCGATGCGCGTACGCACACCTTAACCGTTTTTTTGTAAACAGGTTAAGATTTCACGGCAAAGCCAGTGACACATATTCTAGATCTGCTTTGCACTAATATCTAAGTTACCTGCTGTTATTAATTAAGTAAAGTTGTTTTGGTTCCTGGCTGAATGCATATGGCAAGGCTATTACCACGGATTATAGCCTAATCCCCTCAGTGTTGCATCTTACCCCACGACTTACATCACTTCCTATGGAGTGCCCTGCCCTCTCAAGGTCACCCCACTGCAGCCAGCTGAGAACTCTGTACACACATTATTCCTGAGTTGTTTTGTCAAACTGAATCTGTGTGTAAAAGCTTTACTTTAGAAGATCACCGTCAAA
>CAAKHC010001747.1:5476-16150 GCA_901007825.1 Macroramphosus scolopax | reverse complement strand
TTCCACCTTCTCTGTCGGCCAAACGTGACGTCATCACAGTAGAAAACAAGAACTGGTGGATTTTCAGTTTATTCTGAAATTTCGAGTGCAGATTTCACATTAAAACGACTCCTGATACAGTGTTTGTGTTCCATTCTGAATCTTCCTTACCGGTGTGTTCACTGTCTGTAGGAGATCCAGACGTCTGCAACACTGAACCACCTTCGTTTATCACACGAGTCATCCTCAATCAACTCCATGTTTATTTGGAACTTTTTCTTCACACTAATGTTGAACTGGTTTTGATTAGACTTGTTTAGGAATGTGAAACGTGACATATATACAAACACAGATAAATGTCTTACATGGACAAACACTCACACAGGCGGCAGCTGAAGCGCTCTTCAGATTGGACGGATCTTATCAGGAGACGGTCCTAAAAGGCCCGTTAGTGATTCCTTCACAACTAAGATCTGTTATTAATTTAGCAGTACTGATATACTGAGACAAACAGGCAGATATTACATCTTCTATCTGTTGGCAGATGTTTAGACATCGAGAGAGAAATTTCCTTGTTGACCAGCAGCTAACAATCTTGGTGTTGTTGAAGCAATCTGAGCTGTCAAGCTAAGTGGCATCGATCCATTTTTTTATTTCGTATAAATCCTCTTTCATGGAAATATACAGTTAGAAAAGAATCACTATATTAATTGACTTTTATGACCTCCTCTGGTTAAGAGAGTTGCAGTCCGATGTCAAGAAGAGCCCGTTCTCATCCCGGCTAGTCAGATAAAACATGTTACAATTACATTTATAAACAATGTGAATGAGGTGCTGGACGTCGCTGCAACGATCTTGTGGTTGCAAACGGGAATCGATCATCCGTCTACTGCTGCGAAGTCCAACAAACACTGGACTGGATTCTCTGCTTGTGCTGAGAATTGTATCGACACTGGAGTTATTTGAAAAAGAAAAGCGTCTATCTGACGTCGAGGGATGAGAACGTGTTAAGCGTGGAAACATCTTGTTATACAAAGTGTCTCAACTTCTATAATACAATGTAATAGTGCATGCCATCAATCAACACAGATAATAACTCACAAAAACATAAATCTGCTCTGCAAGCAGTATTTTCTACAACAGAAAGCTGAAAGAATACGAGGAAGAGAATTCTCATTCCCAAAGAGCCCCTCCCGCGGCGCCGCCCAGACCCACCCCGACCTCGACCCGCCTCCGGCTTCCCCCATCACTTTCATGACAAGGCAGGAGTAACAAAAGAGGTCTTGTTTTGAGCACCGGATCCTCCTCCTGCAGTGCAGAGGTTAAGGTCTTCGGGCTCCAGGGGTCCCGTTAGTAGCCCTTCATGGCGATGGACGCCCCTCCAGAGCTGTCATGACGTTTGACTTGATGGATCATCAGGATGGAGACCAGTAGACCCAGCAGCTACACAGACAGACAGACATGTTGTCAAACACCTTAAATTCATGCCAGAGGCCTCAAATATAAAACAATCATTCCTCTGTTTTCAGTAAAAATGTTTCCCTCTGCTGATGTATTTCGGTTCATCGTCTGCATATTGTTTGACTCCCTGATTTCTGATCTCGCTGCAGTTTATAAAGTGTGAAGGGAGAAGTCGTGATATTTGGCCTGGAGGATGAACATGCTCATTGGACAGGGAATGCATGCAGAAATGAACCGGATGCTAACGCTAGCCCCCATTCTGTGGACATTGGCAAGTGTCTATCAGCTAAATTACCATCTTCATCGTATCCCAGCTGCTGGTCGTTTGTTGATAGTATCGATGTGTTCTCTGATGGAATTGATACGTTCTCCAGTTTGTAAGCGAACAAACTATCTGCTCGCTATGACCTTCATCTGCTACTAATATAAGAGGTCTAATAAACAACAACAATGGACAGTTGAACTTACTGCAGTGACAGCAAAACCAAAGAAGAAGCCCATCGCGATCTTGAAGACGAGGTCAAAGAACACGAAGATGACGTCACCGCAGCTCTTCAGACGAGGAGATAGAAACATGTCGTTAGCTGCAAAGATCACCTGCTGTTTGTTTGTTTGTTTGTTTGTTTCTGTGGTTGGTTGGTTACCTGGGCATAGATCTGATCAGGGCCTGTGGTTCCCTGCAAGAAAACAAGAGCAAACACTGATCACCGGAATAAACGAAGCACGACAGTCGAGTGGAAACGGTCAGATACCAGAAGAACTGAACATGGTGTAAATCCACCAGGCTGATTTCAATGAAACGTGTTGGAGGTGGAGCTAAAGTCACAGAAGAACCTGTCGCACACATCGTAGCTGCAGGCTAACGACATCAGAACGATCGAAACAACCCTGGAATGATAAACTAGTGACGCCACTCTTGTCCACAGAAGCCCAGATTCTGCACCGGGACGCGTCCGAGATCTGTTCAGACGATTATCATTGGACTCACGACTGAGATGTTGAAACCAACCTGAGGTCTAGATTTACATCCAGCCCCCCCGATCCCAAATGCTCCGTATCCATGAGAATTGGAGCACTTGCAGCTCTCGGGGATGTCCGAGCCCCAGTCCTCAGCGCTCGACACGCCGCAGCACTCACCCTGCAACGAGACACACCGGAGACTGAACAGGACAGGAACTCAGACCGCAGCTTTACCTCCTGATATGAGTGGAGATTAATAAGTAAGAGGAAGTTTAATTTAACAGAATCTGACATACTGAACCTCATTGAATCTGAACTGTGATCATTTCAATTAGCATTTCATTATCTTAGCATTCGTCCAAGACGTATCTGTAGGAAACAGGTGTGGCGGCGCCGCACTCAACGGGTCGATAAAACACTGAGAATATTACACTCTGCTGGAACCCCTCCAGCAGCATCCTGAAGCCTTCGTCTTCCATCATCGGCTTCGACAACTCCGTGGTGGCGCCCTGCAAGTTATCTCTGATCTACGAGGACAAGGAGAGCAACATGAGCATCGGAAGGACGGAGCAGAGATACACCAGCCATTAGCCCCGTGATATTCAGTCAGATGAAGGAATGTGAAACAGTTACGGTACCTTGTTCCTCATGACAACAACGATGATGCCAAAGATCAACATGATGACCAATCCGGCTCCCATGAAAGCTGCAAACTGAACATGACACAATACGAGATGTAACGGCTGTTGATTCGACGATTGATTACGCAACAGTTTCAGATGTTATCAGTCAATTAGAGCCGTTATCATGTGGCCAGAAGGTGTTTATCTTCTACTGTCATCATTGATGATCCACCGCTGGTTCCCCTTCAGGAGAACGTCAACCTACAAACCAAAGTATCGTAACGTAGTGATGTTTGAAGATGTGGGCGCTGCAGAAGGTCTGGTTGGTCACAGACACCACATGGTTCAGGTTAGTGGACCTCCAACCCGCGGTCCCCATGGCAACAGATAACGACCTTTCAATGGGCTGATGACACCTGAGAAACAAACTGATGTTTTGTCCTGTACGTACTATTTTGAGGGCGATGTCCTTCTCAGAGCATCCGGCGAAGATTCCCAGGCAGGAAATACAGAGGACGCCGATGGCGAACACCCAACTCCACCCGAGTGACGGGCCGCCCACTGCTGCCATCTGCTCCAACACAACACACACTGAGTCATCTCATACGGTGGATTGTTAACCAGCTGGATTCTACAGGTTTGTGATCGTCATCAAATCACAGGAGAACCTGAAACAAAGAACCCGTGAAACACAGAACTCGTCCCGTCCAGGTTACATAGACGGAACTTTGAAACAAATACATTTTATTTGGTTGGTGTTGGAGGGCAACCCAGGAGAAACAGGACCTGGATGGGTCCTGGACGGGTCCCAGGCGGTCTGCAGCCGACCCGGGGGGGCCCCCGTACGGAGCCTATCAACCCATCTGGAAACAGGATGAAACAGTTTGGACTCCAGCGGGACGGAGAATGTTCTGATTGCAGAGATATTGGAAAGGAAAACAGGAAGCAGGAAAGAAATGTGGACACGGGGAGTGAAGGAACAGCAAGGCAGCGAACCACCAACTGATCTGGTGTGTGTGTGTGTATTGAATTATATGTGAATCCCCCTTCATCAGTATTTATTTGTTGGGGGACAAACAGTCTCAATAATTTATCCATTAAAACTTCAAGTTAATCTGAGACGCTCGTCACAAGAGGAGAGTTGATGGTCTTCAGTTCTCTGACTGTACTGTGAACGTCCTCCTTTGTTTCTGCTGCAGAGACTCAACTGTTAACCATCATCTGTTAACTCAGAACAGATGAAGGTTCATTAAGAGAAGACGAGCCAGCTCCCCGCCTCCTCCTGGACTCTGAACAGCTTCTAATCAAACCACTGACTCTTGCCATGAAACCCTTCAGTGTTCGTGCTGCTGTTCAGACGGAACATCTGCCTCTGGTTTCATTGTTGAGTCAGTTACAGTAAGTCTGCCGTCCTCGCCGCCAGCAGACTTCCTGTATGTGCACAGTTGGCAGCGACTCCGCAACAAGCAAAGATAAACACGGAGAGAATTCGTCAAACAAATCAAAGCTCATATTCATGACTCACACGCTGGCAGATGAACAGCCGCAGGTCGTATTCCCGTTTCCGACCTTTTTTTTCCTACGTTTTCTTGGCAGGGGACAGAAGTGGAATTAGCGTGATGTTTCCCTCCAGGACAGTTTCGCTGCAACACGAGGGAGGTCTACCTATTCTTTATGCTAAGCTAGGCTAGCATGCTATTTACTGCAAACTACTCCTTTAATGGAGTCATGTCTCCTCCCAGGTGTTGAAGTATATTAGTGTTTCCACCCCCCGCTCGTTTGTAACACCTCCTCCACATCTGCTACCGACACAAGGTGCCCCTTCAGGTCTGGATGGGGGGGTCCATTAACGCCACTGTAATTCCCTCTTGTCATTATGAGACGCTCAGAGCGATCGCCCGCCCGGGGAGAGAGAGAGGATGGGGGTGCGTGGGAGCGAGGTGAAGTCATTAATTAGTTCACTGGAGGAGGTGAGCCAAGTCACCGGTCAAGAAAATAAACTACAACAAGGAGGATGTGTGAACGTGTGTCGACTGTGGTGGAGGTTCAGGTTCATGTTTATTGAAGTTCTTACCTTCACCACCTCATGAGGTCACACAGGTTTGATTCAAGTGTCACAAATGACAGCGAACAGAAAAGAAAACTTAGTTTGGTTACTTATGAAATAAATTTAAAAAACCACCAACTGCATTTAAAGTGTGGAGGGAGATGAAGGTTCATTGTTGTTGTTGTTGTTGTTGTTTACCTGGCCGCTCAGGTCTCCGGCCTTCACCGCTCCATAGATCAGCAAACATCCGATTATCTGAGGACACATCATCATCATCATCATCATCATCATCATCATCATGACAACAGGGCCGAGGACGGAGGCTTGAGTGCAAATAAAATTAGACCTTCTGTAATTAAAAACTGTTGACAGTGTCCAGGCACACGAGAGGAGAACAAAAGATTTAAAACAGGTTTTTCATGCTCTGATCACTTTCGACATTTAAAGAGATAAAATACAAAAATATATAAAATCGTCCTGTTGAGTCTAAAATAAAAACATAGCAGCTATCTTCATTCTCCTTGAATGCGGTTAGCAAGTTGATGACGTCATAAGTTTCATAAGTTTCGTTTAGTATAACAAGGCTCGGCCTGGTGGCGAAGAGGGAACTCAAAGAGGTTGATAGTTTGGATCACTTCTGGGGTGTTGATGGATTCACTGACTTTAACTGGTCACTTACAAGCCAACATGTTCAGTTCATTCAACAGATTTCTGTTTTAAATAACCGGATAGAAGTTCGTGGAACCTGTTGACAAATAGATTTGATTTAAATGATCATGGCGTTGGCTTGTTTGTCTGTTAGCAGGATTACACAACAACAGTCGGAACAGATGGAAGCACGGACGGAGCAACAACTCAGGAGGAGGTCTGAGGATTCATTTAGAAAGATAACTGATGACATCATGCACGCACAAGGGGAATACGTATTTGTAAATCATCAAACTGTCTCATTAACTGATGAAGCAGCGTTCCAACACCACCACTGATCCTCCCTGCATGTCACTGCCGAGCCGCCAGAGGGAGCCAGAGAGCTGCAGGCTCAGTGACGTCACCTGATGAAGCTCAACTGAGGGCTGAATTCATCATTTCATAATGTTGGTGTGCAGGAGGCTTTTATTTAACGTCTCCTGTTCAGTGTGTGCTCACATCTTATCAGAATGATGACAAACAGGAAGCGGAACAAGGAGACGACCAACAGTTCGATTAGACTTCAAACGTTTCCCGTCGTGGGACGAATGAAGGTCAATAAATGCAATAAAGCGAATCGTAATCAGGCTCGACTCCTCCGTGTCTTCATGTTGAGGTGAAAACGTGGGAGGGAACTGAGAGAAGAGGAGGACTGAAACATGAGCTCCGCTTCTGCCGAGGAGATTTTTGTGTTGTTGTTTTTCGTGTGT
This sequence comes from Macroramphosus scolopax, assembly GCA_901007825.1. Lineage (NCBI taxonomy): Eukaryota > Metazoa > Chordata > Actinopteri > Syngnathiformes > Centriscidae > Macroramphosus > Macroramphosus scolopax. Next base: position 9,683 of record CAAKHC010001747.1, on the reverse strand, counting down.
TACTGGAAAGGTTCACTCACACCGGACAACAAAAAACATCTGGACCTGCTGAACAATTCAAACCCAAATCCTCTTTTTTTATTTGTATAATTTTTGTTTTGAGTGAAACATTATTCGTTTGCTTTAGAATAGTTTTTTTTTTATTTCTTGTGTTTTATTGAAACGTGCAACAGTTTTTTTTTCCACCTCAGTTTTTGTTAAGAACGAAAATCAAATAAGCTTCTAATTAATGAGCTGCTTTTGTTTCCGAACACAAAACACACGTTTGAAAAGCGTTAATGAAATGAAACCTCTTATTTTTGGGTGGATTCACTTCTTTCATCTCTTCTGCACCAGAAAACGTTTCTAAACTCGTGAAATTTAACTGAAAAGTAAATTACAAAAAGAACATTAATACACTAATTAATTTTAATTAAGAAAAAATATGAAAATAAGACATGTTGAGAAAAGTTGGTCACTTACTGCGAAGACCACGTTGAAGAAGATGAAGAGACACTTGAGGCATCCGTTAATTTTTCCCATTTTCACTGTTTGTGTCTGAGCGGTGATGTGACGCGGTGAGTCTGTCGGTGTGTGGACGGACAGCGGAGGGCTGCTCTGATAAACTGCTGCACGGGGATGGGAGGAACACAGACTTACAACACATAGAGCTGATCTGATCTGATCTGCAGCCAATCAGTGGAGGAACCATCGGAGCTCTGATTGGAAAAGTATTGGAACTCTGCCTCCAAGTTTTCATAATGTAGCCCTATGGCAAGTTGGGCCTAGATTAATAGTATGAATAGAATTAATAGTATAAATAGGAATATATTAATATTATAAATAGGAATTAATAGGATCTCCTTTATCTGTAATGACATTCTTGGATGCAGGCGCAGGTTTCAAGGGTGTTTAATACAGATCAGCTACGGTTCAGAGGGACGAGGCAGAAATAAGTAATTCAAATAATTCAAATAAGATAACAGGCTTTAAACGGACGGAACCGTGTGGACTGGTGAGTGTCTCTCAGTCCAACAATGCTGCCTGAGGCCGCCTGGCAGACGGCTGGTGTACAGAGGTGAGTTGATGAGGTCCAGGTGAGTCTGGAGTCTGATTGGCAGTGAGGCGATGAGCAGACGAGCTGACAGGTGAGGATGGTTAGTCGGCTGGAGATGAAGATCTCTGGGACGACGGAGTGGTCCTGACAATTAAGTTCTTGTTGGGACATATTAAATGTAAAATGTATTTTGTTTTCCAAAACCTTATATTCCTTATGATTGAAATGTTTTAAAGAAGTTTATTTGAATACTTGATTCATTTGTAACCGATTTGCATTTTGTTTATTTTATAAACCAATGAGAGCAGAGTGGAAGGTCGGGTGTTTGCAGGACATGATGGGAACCGGAAACCACAGGTTAGAGAGGAGGAAGTGGTGAGCAGCAGCTCTGTGACACAAATTTAACTGAGAATATTACAACTGTTCCTTTGCAAAACGGATAGTGATGCATATAGGACATGTTTAGCTGTGGAGTTGGGGGAGGAGAGAACAGACTGAGACGGAGGAGGAGGCAAGCTGGGCACGTCCCATTAACACTCCATGTTAACCTGCAGTCACTTCCCAGATGATATGATAAGAACTGGAACACGTCCCATCAACACTCCATGTTAACCTGCAGTCACTTCCCAGATGATATGATAAGAACTGGAACACGTCCCATCAACACTCCATGTTAACCTCCACCAAACCTCATGGAAATAAATAATGTAATGTTGAGTTCTGCTTTGACCAATGTTACATTCCTACAATTAATTTCGTAAAAAGCTGTACAGGAGTTTGAGCATTGATCTGTGATTGGTCTATTTGAGTCTGAACACTTTAAACTTCACATTAGTTTCGATCTGAGTCTGTTTATTTATTTCCTCTGTTTGAATGTAGCTTGAATGTTTTCCTCCCTTGTAAGTCGCTTTGGATAAAAGCATTACTAAATGTAGATTAAAGTGATGATTCTTCATTTCAGTTCTTAATGTCTAGCTGACAGATTGGATTGGAACACATCCGATTCCCATCCTTGTATTCGTTCTCGTGTCGAGCAGCTCTTCATGTCGACAAACTGACTTCCAGCCAGAGAACATTGAACATGAGGGGAACAACTCCTCTTCCTCACAACGCTCGCAGCAGAACGATGGACACATGTATCAGGAACAGGAAGTAACTTTTCCAGTGAAAGTCAAATCAGTTTTTTCTAAATGATTTGTATTATTAAAAAAATTACAAAAACATAGAATTAAAGTTCCACTTAGTCTCGACTGGAAATTCCTGCTCAAAGAAAGAAAGAAAATTAATTAAATTCCTCCATGTGATGGTTTTCTGTTCTCTAACTGCTCTAGATCTATGAACGGTGGGTATAATGGAAAAGCCCCCCCCTCCTCCCTCTGCATTTTATGTGTGTGTGTGTGTGTGTCTGTGTGTGTGTGTGTGTGTTTCAAATAATGGCTCCAAGCTTCCTGTTGAGAAAAACATGGTGGTGGTTAGGGAAGGAAAAAAAAGACAAATATGCTGCCTGTTCTCTCAGGACGCACAGAGGAACACGAATCACACACAGTCACACACAGTCACACACACAGTCACACACACTCACACACACAGTCACACACACTCACACACACTCTGACAGGCAACATGGGTGTGAATGTCCAATCGAAGCGAGTAGTAAAAAGGAGGGAAAGTGTTGGCAGGCTGGAGGAACGACTGAGCAAAGACAGATGTTGGAGAGAAGAAGGTCAAATAACTTCAGTTAAAGGAGCAGTGTGCAGAATTCAGAGGCAGAACCGGAATATCATCCTTCCAACTGCTTTTATTAATCACACGACACTGAAGAGAACCAACTCTTTATATCTTCTCGTGTATGTTTTAGTGTCCTCGGTCGTACTAGTACACAAACAGTGTACATGTACGTGTTGCCCAGTGGAGACGTGGTGCTGCACCTTCTCTCCACAAGCTGGTGGAGTTGTTACGTTGGTGCTGTGCAGGGTTTCATAAAGACTCCCCGACTGGCTTCATGGAACTTGCTGGAGGGTTGAAACCGGAGACGAGGATGAGCTCATTAAACTTTGGGGCAAATCCCTTCAACAAAGCCATGAAATGCATGTTTGACGTTGGACTTGTTGGAGCTTTCTGCTCTCCGAGAGCAGCTCAAGTTACCGGAGGCTTTGTGCAGCAGCTCGGAGCCTCTCGGAGGTTCGACTCAAATGTTCTGGGTTCATTACTGCGTCTGCTGGGAGAGGCCAAAAATATTTGGGTAAAAACAACAAATGTGGCTTTTGTGTCCCCTCGGGCTGAGCTTCTCTCTGGATGTGAGTCCAGGCTCGTCCGTCCTGCTGAGAACCAACAAGGTCACTTTCTAAAAATGGAGAGAAGTTTCTATCTAATGATTAAAAGTATGTTTATATAAAGGTCAGAGGAGATCATTTAAATTAAAGTTAAATTACTTCCTCAATGAGCCGAGGACCCCCTGAAGGTCCTTGAAGGTCCCTGAAGAACCCCGAAGGTCCTTGAAGAACCCTGGAGGTCCCTGAAGGTTATTGAAGGTCCCTGAAGAACCCTGAAGAACCCCGAAGGTCCCTGAAGTACCCTGAAGGTCCTTGAAGCTCCCTGAAGTATCTTGAAGGTCCCTGAAGAACCCCGAAGAACCCTGAAGGTCCCTGAAGTACCCTGAAGGTCCTTGAAGGTCCCTGTAGTATCTTGAAGCTCCCCGAAGAACCCTGAAGGTCCCTGAAGTACCCTGAATATTCTTGAAGCTCCCCGAAGAACCCTGAAGAACCCTGAAGGTCCCTGAAGTACCCTGAATGTTCTTGAAGCTCCCTGAAGTATCTTGAAGGTCCCTGAAGTACCCTGAAGGTCCTTGAAGGTCCCTGTAGTATCTTGAAGGTCCCTGAAGAACCCTGAAGAACCCCAAAGGTTCCTGAAGTACCCTGGAGGTCCGTGAAGCTCCCTGAAGTACCCTGAAGTTCCTGCAGGTCCCTGCTTCTTCATAGTCTCTGCAACACCTCAACAGACGGCTGCCAGAGACAAGTCACGACAGGACAACCGGTGGAATTTGAAACTTGACCTGACAGTGAACCGGTTCAGTCAGATCGTGTGCACAAACTGCCACTTTCACACAGAATGGAATGCAGGAGAAGCTGCTCTGGTGATCTCAATCCTGACAGGAGAATCCAACGTGGACAT
>CAAKHC010001746.1:19232-43899 GCA_901007825.1 Macroramphosus scolopax | reverse complement strand
AATTCTTCTTTCCTCCACTGTTTATGGTAATTCGAAAAGATAGCGAGCTCAGAGATTTCTTCCTTCGTAGATATTTTCATGTTCTTGAACCTACACATGGATCGCTCAGGATGTAGCTGATGGATGAATTCGATTTTTTAATATAACATATTGATATTCCACTTAACAGATAAGGCTGCTGTATTAGAAATCTGAAACAGAGCAGTGGTCAAGTCCAAGTTCAAGAAAATGAAGTGTGTATATACAGTATATTCAATTGCTGAGCACATAAAACAAGAGTGTAAAACCCAAATGACAAGTTCACAGGAAGACTTCATCAGCGTGAGCCATGTTGATATGGATAAGCTGTAAGCCTAATGGAGCTTGTTGGACACTCCCTGTACTTACATTGATTGAGGATGTGTGAGCTGGGGTTGTGGGTAATGGTGTGCCACCTCTAACTGAATGTGTGTGCATTATAGCTTTGGCAAGAACAGCTCACCTGAGGGGAAGCAAGCAAGTGTACAAACCTCTATGCAATTAAACGTAATGAGAAATCCGTGAGTGCTCATTGGTGGGCTCACAGGTTGTTGACATTTACAGCACGCCAATTGCGGTGTCACTTGCTCTTTTCCCTTTTCTGTCTGTTTCTCTCATTTTCTGTCCATCTTCGGCGGCCCTCCAGTACAGAGCGCCGCTTGGTCTGCTGGCATGTCGATATAGCTCTGTATCAGCCAAGGAACATACTGTATAGTCACAGACCCACACAGGATCCATGTTGGATGAAACACACAGGCGTAATTTCGACCACCTTAGTTAGACTCCGGTGATATAGGTTTGTAATTGTGTATAGGAATTGAATGGAACTATATCACTTGTGCCTGTGATTATGCTTATGGTAACGGTTCCAGCATTCATTGCCACAGAATGCAGTGAAAAGTTATACTTCATTAAAAATCACCTCACCTTTTTAACAACCGTGAGATAAAAAGGGCAATTCTTCCTCGACTCAATGCCTCATCTTTCATGCTGGTCTCAGCTCTGCGGGCAAGAGCGTCATCAGGTAGATTGCCTTATAACCACTCTAGTTGCAGTGCAGGAAATATTACCTCAGTAATCTGTAGCAAGAGGCATTTCAGCAGGAAATGGCTCCCTGTGCTAGGTTTTATTATATGGCCGGGGTTGAGTCCAACTCATACTTCATAGCGGTTGTTGGCACTTTTCATCCACTGTCTGCTGGGGCTGGATCTTGGATAAATGACTGAAGAAGCCAATACGGTACTTCCAGCATTGCTTTACGACTAGCAAAGACCCTGGGGCACAATGACTGGAGTGCTAAGTGAGAACATAGGTGCCAATCACTCTTTATTTATATCCCTCTGATCAGGGAGACCATATATATATATGAGAGAGCTAACTTGGAAAGTGAAAGAGCTGAGAAGTGTACGCCGCTCGTGCAAGGACGACTGAAATAAGCTTTTCCCACTAAGTGCATCCAAGTACATCACACTCATATGCGACACACATGCACACATACACACGACATAAAGACATTGCAGTTGGTTGTTCGCAGGATATTACACTGCATAGTAACTGACGTTACATTAGTTACCCATTTCGTACTGCACTATAACGTTATTGGACTCTGGCCTGGAGCCTAAATTACCAACAATGCAACTTCCTACTTCTATTTCAAGGATGAATATTGCCAGATATATAGAAATCATGAGAGACACAGAAGATGCTGAGGAGAAACAAGATGAGGGAGGAGAGCAGCATCAAGAGAACAGAGACCGATAGAGAAGATGTCTAAATCCATATCTCTTTCCATTATATTATGGGTGATGTGAGATTGCTGTCCTAGATTTGTGTATCCTGATCCCTGCTGTAAGTTTTATAGTTAGTTGAATCCATGCCAAGAATATTGGTAGGTATCAAAATGTTCTAAGAATGTTGTGACACATAAGATACAAATAAACCTGTTAATGACATGAAAAAACCTTTCAATTCAATGTAGCAAATTTCTCAATCATTTTATGTTTTTGATTTAAAGTCCCTTCAATGCATGTACAGGTATTGAAGCTTTATTTCCCTATAGGTACATCCAGAGTTATATCCATGATTATACTTGGGTCATGAGTGCTAATTTCCCATGCAACCGTCCCCCCATCGAATGTTTTGACTAGTTACCTAGTCTTTAAAAAAAGGAGTTAGCTGTGATTTTATCTACCACCGTTTTTGATGTAAATAGTGTAATCTGTCTTTAAATCCCCGATTGATAACAAAACTATTGCAGGACAAAATAGTTAATTAATGGATTAATGTGTGTGAGACAGATGTTTCTAACAGTGATTTATTAGATTAACTTTTTCTTCTTTAAATGCTTTCAATTGATTGATTTATTATTTTGGTATCGATTTTGGTGTCAATATTCATTGAAACTTTGTGGTAATAATTTCTGGTATTGTGACACCCTTATAGGGTTCACAAGTCATGATTTACTACTTCTCAAATCAGCTCTAATAGAAATCAAAACACAGTGAGGATATGAATTAAAATTGAAGTATGTACTTAAGTGGGGATTGTGACGGTTGTGTACACTTCCGGGTAATTTCAACTACTACTGACTGAACAACACTCCCCAAGTTAGTCATCTGACAAGCAGACACAATCAGTCTGAAAGAATCGTCAGGCTTCCTTCAATGCCCTGCACAAACAGCGCAGCACGTTGGTCTGCCTATTCTGTATTTCTACGGATTGTTCGTAAGGGTTGTTCGTGAATGACTGGCCCTCGTACGTTGACGTAAACCACACGGGAGAGTTTTTGGTACCGAGCGGAGAGGAGATGCACACGGCACTCGAGTGAGGTAACTACAGAAAAAACCCCATTTATTATCATTCACTCCCACAACATGGACCCGGACTGCCTTTCCAACAACATGTAGACTACTTTATATGACCGTTTGGAGCAATGACTGCGAAAACGCAGACAGCATAGTTATCTATGGTCATTGTGGGCTGTAAGCTAATTTCCTCTGTGCAATCTGCTAGCAAACGTTAGCTGGTCTTCGTTTACGAGCCAGCGCTAGCCTGTGCCGACAGCGGCGGCTGCTCGGAAACAATGGGTTTGGTCGGCATTGAACCTGTTTTACAGGCTGCTCCCTGGGTTTCGGTTGTAATATTTGCGGCAGTCGTGTGGATACCGTCATTATTTCACGCTTCTATTTGTCGGCGTTTTGAGAGACTAGGACTGCATGCGCTCCGGCGTCGCAGTATCCGCACCACGTGCGGTGTAACGTTAAGGAGCGCTGTGTTAAACAGACCGATAACTCTGGTGCGGCGTTGCCGGTCTGCCTCCGTAACGAACATCGTTACTCTGGGAGCAGGACGATCGTATATGACTTGAGATGTGTCTGAAATTAAATTGCAGTTTTCATCCATTTTGTGGGACGGGCTAAGCATGTGTCAGACTCTCCACTGTGATGTGACTATTAAAGGGCATATCCTCAAATAACTGTCAAGTCTGATTCACCAACTGGAAATTAAATTGTGTAATACACACATTGTATGTGTCTGTATGAACAACTAAATGCTAATGGGGTTGTTTCAGATGTTTTGTGATGAGTAATTGCTTATACAGGGGGTTGACTACAGCTAACAGCAAATTAACTATTTAAATGTCAATCAAATTGTATTAATTCTTAGATTCAGAGTGGTGATACTGAGATTTTGATGTATTTCAAATGTTATTCTTGCTGATATTTGTTCCCCATTTGTGGCAGCTAAATAAAAACATTTTTTAAAAATGTTTAGCCCTCCCCTACACTATCTTTGAATGGGCACTAATTCAAGTTTTGTGGTTTCAAGGCGGGTTAGCTGATGCCATGTGTAAAACGATAAACATCTGCCACTGCCATCGGTGAATGACTTCTTTTTTACAGACTGGCCAATGGTTGTCATCAACGCGAATCTCAGCTGATGCTGTTCAACGGATAAACGAGTGCAACACTAAAGGAAACAATCCAGAAGCCCCTGTCATGTAGCCTATTCTAGGCCTAAATATTTCAGCGTTGTTAGGGCTTGCTAAGTCATTAAAGTCATTGGTTGCAAAGCTTCATCAATCACTGACCACAAAATGTTAGCGTGTGCTGCTCGTTCACAAAAGACACTCATTTTGTAAAGGTCAGGTTTCTAGCATTAATGAAGCTTGAAATGTAACATTGCCAGTATGGCTGTTCCGACCCAGAATTATAATCACCTGGTTTTTACCTCATCAGACTATCATTGTTAATTTCACTAGAAAAAGCTGATTGGGGCACAAAATCAACATGTCAACAGTTCATCTGTAGTTATCAGTTACTCTCTCACAAAGGCGGGTCCAACATTTATCCTGAATCAGCTGTGACCTAATCAGGACTCCCAGATAACAGATAAACTAGCTAGAAATAAGACAAACCACAATCATGTATTACATCAAGGAGGGCAGCTTAGAAATTCCTGGTAATCAAATAATCTTAAATCCTGTTTTTATTGAGGCGGGATGTAATTTTCAATGAACTGTTTGTTCCCTTGTCAGCCTGATTCCTAGAAAAAGGTCAAAGGCAGGTTTGGTCTGATTTGCGCCTTTTTGATGTTCATCTTTATGCACCAAGTGGACTAATAAAGCAAATCTCATATACAGTTGAACGATACACAGTAATCCTATTTCATGATTGTGATGCACACGACCAACATGCATGGCATGAGACAGCCTTTCAATTGAACAGGGAGTTCAGAAAATCAATTACTGCATTTGCATGCACAGGGGCTAGATTTAATAAAGCTTGGTTGACTGAAGTTGCAGACATGAAGCATCTTGATCTGTTTTTTCTTCCTTAATATGTGCAAAGTTCCAAAAATGCTCGATCCTACATTTTCCAACATCAAATCACAGATGTGAAAGTGTAGGTCAGTACAAATGCAGATGTTTATCAACTTGGATAATAGCTGACGGCGATACAAATTTAGCCAAAGATCCTCAGAATTGCGTCTCGCTGATTACGCTCCAGGATGTGTGGTTTTCCCCACGTATTTGGTTTGAAGCAGGCTAGTTCAATGTTGTCCAGACATGTCACCCGTTTGCCGATAGGCAACTCAGCGCCTCTAGTGTAGCAGACCAAGCTGAGACAACCCAGGTGATGTCATCAGGGTTATATTCCAATACTTGACAAACCCCCTTCAGAGCCACAAAACTACAGTTTGTGGGCTGAATAGGGCTCGAAATGAACACTTAACAATTGTTTCATTGTGAATTTCGTAACGTTAATGTGATCCGAAGGTCAGAAGATTTACTTCCCAAGATGATGCTCAGCTCAGCAGCAACTTATAGATGGTCCCTAATGAACTGTTCAGTCTCACATGTTTTCATATAACATCTGTCTTGATGCTGATATCTGTATGTAGCTGTTTCCTTTTATGTTTTATTTACCATTGATCTTTGGAATCCTTTGATTGCACTTGTCATATGTTGACTGTAGAGTATCAAAGTTGTTTGCAGTCATCCAATCGTGCATCACCACATGCAAACCTACATGATGGAAACCAACCCGTCATTCTAAGATTGACCCCCAACTAGTAATGTGATTATTTTAAAATGCGACTTAGACCAACATTACTTACAACACTGCCTGTAAACGTCAGTGTGGATGTGCTGCTACTTTTGACTAAGAGAAATGAGCTGAAATGGCCTTCGGCGGTACGTCTTCCCTTGCCTCTCGGTTCGATGGCCCGGCATCCTGAGGGTGACAACTAAAAATCCACTCGATCTTCCCTTCACAAATCAATCAGATGAAGGTTTTTGAACCATTTTTTTTTTTTGCAACCTCGACATGAAAGACACTTTTGCTGACTGACGGATGTTTCCCAGAATAATTTGGTAAATATTGATCAGACTGTTCTGTTTGTTTTAGAGCTCACATGTCCACAATCTGCTTACACGTAGCAGCATTCCCACACTCCTGCTGTTTAATGACACACTGAACACGACCGAGGAAGGACTCAGCCAGACATTTGTTTGTCTCGGGAGTGATGGACGACGCAGTGCAACACTGCCTGATTGTTTAATTTTTGGCCGGCCTGCTACAATATTAACATTAACCACCACATTTTGATCATAGTTGTTTTTTCTACGAGTTAAACCTTTTATAGATGTCGACCTGCAGGTGTCTCATCCCGCCGTCTCGCTATCTCTCAAACCCGACATTCTGTTCCTCTTGTCCAAACCCGACCAGACTGATGCAGTTAATGTAAGTTGATGCACTTTGCTTTCCCATCATGCAATTGTTGTAAAGACTCAGGAGGTTGTCCTCTTTTTTTTCGTTCATGCTTCTAACTTCTAATAACAAACATGAAGCAGAATAACAGCAGAACATCACAGAGAAGACAACACAGAGACGTAAAGGAACGCAATCTCTAGCTACAAACACGCAGTGAATCAAAGAGCTGAACACTGCGGAGGGCCGTCCTGCTCACAGTCAGCCGCTTCTACAAATCATCTTATTCTATAGGAAACGTGCTGTTATTCTGCAATATTATTTGTATTAAGTTTCCTTGTATTTATTGACCACATCAGCAAAAAAAAATAATCCAAAATTCAACACCTGATATCCACCTGCTGCTGTCTGTGCCAGATGTTCCCCCGTTGTGCAGCGTGTTCTAACAATGCAGCCGTAGAACCAGATGAACCCGATGAACTCCAACATACACATTGGAATAATTCAAATAAAGCAGGTTCTTCATTTGTTTTTCTCATTTTGCAGCTGTTTTAAAAGTGATGCCTGAACATGACCTAAATAGGCAAACAAGACCGACACCAACACGTTAAACTCAAAGAGCCTGAGTTTACATTTTGTCAGTGCAATGCAGTGAACAGTATTTTAGGAAAGGAAGCAGGTGGAGACTTTGTTCTACAGAAACAGTATTTTCCGTTATATTTTGTGGTTCTGGCTGAGATGGATGCAGTAACATCACAGACAAAACACATGTTGGATTATATAAAATGCTTGTGACTGAGTATAATAGAATAAAGTAAAATAACAGCATCGCCCACGAGATGCGACCAAAGATCACGTCTGTGTTTATTAACTCTGGTGAAATAAGTTTAACATTATTGGGAGCCATCAATGTGCAGCGGAGCTGAACCTGTTGTAGTCTCACGTTGACCTTTAAAGGCTGCTGTAAGCTTCATAGTAGCTACTTGAATGTCATAAACGTGTGAAGACTAGTCAACAAATGTCTTGAAGGAACGACCGGTAGTGGACTGGGAGGATCTTCAGGTCAGCCTTCGTCAGTACGGAGATGAAGATGCTCCGGCTGTGTGGTTCTGGCTGAATTGAGCGATTTGTTGGCTGTTCTGTTTGACTGTTGTTTGTTTTGATGCAGCGTTCTCTCATCCATTGTGCTCAGCAATAACAGAGGGGCTTGTTTGATGTATTTGACACACTCCAAGGTGCCGGTTCTTGGCACCAAGACAACACACTTAATGAACGGTGCCCCAGTCGTAGTCCTCATGAAGTTCACCATGAGTAGCCGGTCATGTGGTTCCATCCCACACACGTCTTCCTGACTGCTCATACACATTCTTTCCCTCGGCCTCCCACCTCCCTCTCCAAATTAGTTAAGTCACTGGACCTCAAAACGTTCAGCCTGTTACTGATGTTGCTGCTGAGGTGAACATCTTGTTTCAGTATGGTGGTTCGTCTTTTGGCTGACTTGTAAGAAGAGGTAAGCACCGCTCTGGGTTATTTCTTTTCACATCGGCATAGCAAATACTTCATCCGTAACCGCTGATACTCACTCATTTCTCGTTGAACTCTATTGCACTATGACAGTCGTGCCTGCAGGCCACAGAGCAGCCGCGCTGCACCTGCGTCCCGCCACAGTTTCATCTGTTACTGCTCGTCCTTATGCAACATCTTCCTTCAGCAGCATCAGCGGAATGACTCAGTGGTTTCAACCTCTAAGGAATTAGATGTGGTGTTCATTGTCATATCAGGGGCTATGAGTAATTAAGAGAAGTTGAGGCATGTTTGGGTTTTGTTAACGGTGGCCCACAAGCTGATGTTACAGGTTGTAGTGTTGTAGTATAACCAACAACAGACCAGGTCAGGTCATAAGGTCATTAAGCTGCACTGTGTAGGTGTGAATGGAAACTGTTTGTCATGTTGGACATTCATCTGACAGCCAGATGTAAGAGTGACTAAGTCTGTCCATCGCTGAGGTTTGGCTTCTTGTGATAAAACTGTCGACACGTTCCCTCTGTTGGTCACAGATCAACTCCTACTCAATCACTTGTCGTCATCTTCCACTTCTGCTGAGGATGCTATAGTGCACCAGATGTCGTTAGATAAATGCTTGCTGCGTTTTTGTGAATACGCCAGGTGTTGAGTGAGGTGAGCTTATGACGAGTTGGACACGTCTGGATGACGACCTTTTGTAATTGTGTTGTTGTCTGTGAGTGTACAGCGGTGACGGTCGGGTGTCCACAAACCACCAGGTAGCACTAGACATGTATTTACCTGCAGGTCTTGCAGACGAGCCGTAGCTTAGCTGTAACGATTTCACATTCTGTCTGGCGGTGTTGGGAAGTTTGTGCAGCCTTATTAGTGTTGCATGAATGTGCAGGACGTGAATGTGGAGTTAGTGGTGTGTGTTTCCGTGTGTGCGGAGGGAGACGTGCTGGTCAGCATGCTCAGCTTTCAGGACCTTTCTCCGGTTAAGACGTCTCCTCCAACTCCAACCTAATTCTGGTTAGCTGAGAGTTTACTTAGCCAGACACGATCCAGGCGATGTATCACTCATGGTTAATGTGAGAGGAGTGGATTCCTCGATGTCGGGTCACGTGTCAGAGCGCCTCAGCTGAGCTGAGACATTCCAACACGGAGCAGTATGAGACAAATAAAACTACTCCAGCTTAATGATTTCTGATGTTTACAGCGCTGTGTATTCACTTTAGTGAGAAGGTTTGTGAAAGGTCATGACAGGACTCCTGCTTCGAAAACCAGATGTGTATTTGTTGCATTTTGAAGGGACTTAAAGCGGGATTATGTTCCCGCTCCCGTTGGATCCGGTTCCAGTCTGAAGAATTATCCAATAAATTCTATCAAGTCAATATGAAATAATTCCACTGCTGTTATTTGTTGGAATTTTTTTTTTTGGTTTATATTTTATTGTGTATGTAAAATACAATGTGCTTTATTCATAACCTTCATATATAATATTACAGGTTGTATGTAAAAGACGTGATGATTTGCTTTGACGTGTGCACGGTGTCACTCTGTCTTTAAAGGATAAACAAACATTAAATTATTGGATGTATCCATTAGTTCCTTTCTGGCTTTGTTACAGTTCCATTTGTTATTTATCTTCTCTGCTTCCTCCCTGTTCCTGTGTGTCATGTAGGATGTGTACGGTCCTGTGAGGATCATATGAAGCAGCTTAGGGGCTCTTTTTTTTTTTTTTTCTTTCCTCCTTTTGAGATAAATAACAACATTCCCGTTGTCGTTAACGACCTGGAAAACACATGGCAACATGTTTTCGAGAAAAGAGCAACGTGAAGAAAAAAAAAAAAGGTTATTTAAATGTTGTGTAAATTTTCCCATTTGCAACTTTGTGGCGGTCGTAGATTGAAAAGTGGAGCTGACAGAACTCCAACGTCTGTGATGAGACAAACACTCGGTCTTTGTGTACGTGTTTGTTTACTAAGTTAAACCTAATTTGCGGTAATGCTATGAAATAAAACGAGGGAAACGTCTCTCCTGTAATGACGAGATTATCTACTTTAACTTAATGAGACGACTCATCACTTCATATTGGAGTTGTTGAGCTGCAGAAACACTTGGTCACTTGTGATTGTCAAGTGGTGTCACAGCTGATCCTGGACCTGCTGCTGCTGTTCCTCTCATCAGCCAACACGAGTCTTCCTCGTTATATACATCAATCCTCGCTCATGAGGAATGGAGGGCATGAAACACAACCTGTGTACGACAACAACAACAACACTCGTGATACGTTCATGTTGACCTCTGATCTGACCTCATGTTGACCTCTGATCTGACCTCATGTTGACCTCTGCACTACATATGAAGGATTATATGATCTTCTTGCCAGGAGAATATTTATGTTTAAACAATGTGAGCAATGTAAATGTAAGTTTAATGTCTTTACTTGTGTTTTCCAGAGTAAATGTATCAGAAGAGTTGGAACTCCCCCTGCGACAGTAGCACCAGGACTGGGGGCCCGGCAGGAGGAAACATCACGGTGAGTCCACTCACGATTGGATTTCACTTTTTATCTGCGCTGAAACAAATTAAGATATAATGACCACTCAAGAAGAAATGATCATGTCATGTGCTTTTAACTAAAAAAAAAAGAAGAGACAATCAGTTTAAATTAATTTCCGTTGCTTCATTTATTGTATCACAATCATACAGAAAGGAAAGTATCTCGTGTACGTTGAACAAGAGCGACTGTAATGTGGAGAACACAGCAGGCTCTGTTCCTGGTGAGAGGGTGTGTGCTCTTGAAAACAGGACCTGGTTCTTGCCCCATCCTATCTGCTGCGGGTTCATAGGTCACCGCTCTCCCGTGTTTATAAACACCGTCCTGCCGACAGCCGTGAAGCAGCTCTCTAACCGCACTTAATGTGAGGAGCCGTGAGTCCGAGCACCGTCACACACGCCTTGGCCAAACTTAATTTCACACCACTCATTCAAGGGCACTCGGTGGTAAGTAGCCTCGCTTAAGTCTTCCTCACGTACGCCTTCCTCGTGTAATTTCAAATGGGAACGAGGTCACGGCTAAATAATTAATTTTTGTTTGACACTTTTTTTAAAACTGTTCAAGGCTTTTTTTTTCGTGTTTTTTTTAATTACACCTCAGAGATTACAACCATAGATGACAGATTATACAAGTTAACACTTTATTATGCAGTTTACCTTCTTTTTATTTTAACTCTTATTGGCACTAAAGAAGAAACGTTCCGGCGACCAACCTGTTGCTGTCCGCGTTTCCTTTACGTTACTTCACCTTCTGCTTTTTTAAAATTAAATTCGAGTTAAAAAAACAAACTGTACTTCAACACGCTGCAGGGTGAGTAGGAAGTCTGCACCCAGCTAGTCGTCTGTTATCTGATAAGCTGCTGATGTCGTCTGTACGTTGATCAAAGCTTCAAAGATTAAACAAAAGGCTTTGTTTTAGGGAAACTGAAGCAAACATGGTCAGACTGGATTCTCTGTTTAGTTGCACGGATCCAAATATGTCGAGCATTGAAAACAGTTTATCAAAAAGTGGATCAACTTCTACCTAGTTGTGTGAAAGAGTTCAAGTTTGAAGGAGAATCACAGTTTATCAGGATGTTCTGTCTTCGTCCTCCTCTTGATATTCTTCATTCAAAGTTTGTGCTGCTGTTGCTGCTCACCTGGACAGCTGTGGGCTCCACCTGCCTCCCTTTGTTTTTAAACAGTAAGCTGTATTTGTGATCTGCTCAACACCTCTCCGTCCCCTCGTGACGCCCAAGCTATGAACCTCTAAACTTTGCTCACCAGGTGGCCGCCAGAGGCCTTTTTTCCTTTTGGCTTTGTGTGCCGTCTTCCCATTATCCGGCAATTCCTCATCTGACCTCTCTTATTTCCCTCCACCCCCTCTGCTCGCGCATCAACCACCCCGAGGCTTCACAAGAGACCTTATGAGGATCATTTGACTGGAATGATATTGCTGCTTCAGGCCTTTTGGAGTAGGGGAAAACATCCAATTTGTTACACGAGTCTCAGAAGCGAGTGCTCTGTAGAGCTCGCTGTCTCACTTATTACAGCGGTTATTCTAAGATTATGGCGGCAGTTTAGGCAATTTGTATGCTGTAGTTTTGTGTGATCTGCAGGCTCACTATCATAATTGTTTATTTAATATTTCTAATCATGTGAACCACTGACTGAGCCGGTTATTCCAGTCCTGTTCCAGTCGCTGCTCGTCCCTCCTCATTAGCTTGTTTGTTCACATGTGATCGTCAATCTGAATAATTCCCTTCGTGTTTTGGCAGGTGACCAGAAGTAAGGGGACGATGCGTGTCCACGTGCACACCAAGTTCTGTTTCCTGTGTGTGCTCACCTTCCTCTTCCAGCAGTTCGACCACTGCCACGGAGAAGGCCACGGCGATCATCACCATGCCAACCACACCCATAGCGACCTGCAGATTTCTGAGGCTCCGTACGTGAAAAGAACCGCGGAGTCCGAGAGCGAACAAGGGGACGCTCTGGAGGAGGAGCAGCACTTCTACATCCAGCAGCTCTTCAGGCGTTACGGGCAGAAGGACCAGCTAGACTTCAAGGGATTTCAGAGTCTGCTCTTCAGCTTGGGTCTCGGTGAAGTGAAAGTGGTAGACACGAATCACGAGGATCTTGGTCATGACCATGTAGCTCACCTGGAACTTCTGGATGTGAAGGAGGGGGTTCACTCGCATTCCCGCACCAGTGACAGTAAGGGGTTCGGGCACGGGGATGAGCATGGGCATGGGCATTCACACGACAACCCCGGCCACCACCATCCACACACAGAACAAGAGAGCACACAGTGCAACCACCGCACTGCTGCTGCCATCCCAGCTGCTGGTGCAGCGACACAACACGACCATAAACACCATCATGGTCACGATCATAACCACAGTCATGGGCAAGATGCGGAAAAGGCGGACGATCGAGGCAAGGTTGAGGATAGCGGGAAAACACATACTGATGGACATGGGCAGGACCCACAGGACATCAGCCAGGAGCAGCTGTCCCCTTCCCAACGGGACCCGTCCCAACCCCTTAAGGAGCTGAAGTCTACTCCTGCACCCACAGAAAGACGGACCAAGAAGCCAAGAAAGCCGGGAAGGGGCAGAGGACAACGACAGCAAACCAGCACCCCTTCACCTGTCACGCCTGTCCCTCACGACCATGATCATGGTCACGACCACGACCACGACCACGACCACGACCAGGGCCATGACCATGATCATGTCCACGACCATGACCAGGGCCACGACCAGGGCCACGACCATGACCATGGTCACGACCTTGACCAGGGCCATGACCATGATCATGCTCACGACCACGACCATGACCACACCCATGACCACAGCCATGACCACGACCATGACCATGGTCACACCCATGGACATAAACATAAGAGAGAAGCACCAGGAGTGGCTGCCAACCCGACATTACAAGTGTCCGTTATATCCGGGCATGCGGGGGGTTTGCCTCATCAGCACGAAGAGGTAAGACTTCTGTAAACTCACTGAACGATTTTTTTTTTTCGCTTAAAAAAAGATCTCATACATTCTGACTCCGTTGTCTTTGTCATGCTAATGTCTTCCCGATGTTTTGTACTGCAGGATGTTTGTTTGCATGCACATAGAGTTGAGATGCAGACGTCCCTCTTGTTACCGCCGCTCTCTGTTGGATTTTATTTAAGGCACTTTCAGCAATGAGCTATTTTTAGAAACCTTCTCGTACTCTTCATGATCACTAAGCTGAATCTTAAAAGAGATTTTGTCAGTCTAAATCCTGGAGGTGTGCGTCTCCCCCGCAGACATCTCTTCCACTTGGATGCAGGTTGGGACGTCTGTGTCTGTTACACTGCTGTCCTTTAATATCGGCCTCATGTACATTACAAGAATGTCCACGGTACATGTGCAGCTTGCTTCCTCTGTGGAGAGCAGCAGCTACGGTTCGTCCAGTGGACCGTCTGTCGGTGGATCTTTCTGTGCCTCATGCTGTCGTATCTCCGTCTCCTCACAGTGTTTGAACCTGACTCAGCTCCTCAACTACTACGGCCTGACCCCCGACTCGCTCATCTCACCCAGCCAGTTCACCTATTTGTGTCCCGCCCTGCTGTACCAGATAGACAGTCGCTTCTGCATCCGCCATTACCACCAGGTGGTGCAACAGGAAGCCCTGGCGCCTGGAAATACCGGTAAGAACCACGTATCTCGTCGATCCAGTCGGACCGGATTTACAGGACATTAACTACGGACGACGCCCCGCTTCATGACTGTAAGCTTGTCATCTCGGGGACTCTTGTCCCAGTGATGTGACGACGTGAGATACTTTAGTGTCGCAGTGCGTCAGATAGCAGAACCTTTACAGTCGTATTTGGATCATAGTCCAAATGTAATCTACTACCCTCGTTCACACTGTTTTATTGCCGGGACACAACTCAAACATTATTGGTACCTCAAACAACCAAAAGACAGAAGTTGGGAGTCAAGAAATACATTTTATTAGAAAGGCAACATGTCTTTGAAACCAGAAGAAAGTCGACCATAAAACCCTGTTATCACACAAACCGCAGGCACATCACCAGGTGACATCAGGGTTTACAGCCGGGATCATCCATGTATATTGTGGGTCGAAAGGCAGACATGTGTGAACTGTAAAACCGGTTTAAGAGCACGTGCGGATAGAAAGTTGGATAAGATTCAGCCGGAGGAGCCTAACTTTCTATTTCTGAACTACCAAAACAACAGTTGTAATGACGGGTCGTAACGCCCGTTAACAACGAGCCATCGACCGCACACGATGAACGATTGAAAACAAACCATCAGAGAAGGAAGCTGGTCTCTGATCATCAAGGCCTCGTCAAGTCAATTGTGTCAATAACTCAATGATTTAACATTATTTTTAAACATCAATAATGACGGTCGGTCCACAGACAAACTTCAGACTGTCACTCAGACACATCAGGACGTTCTCATGTTGAATCTCAAGTTTGAGTCGTAAATAAAAACTCTTTGAAGCAGAAGTGATTGAAACCTGCTGCAGCTCAGCTCTTTATCTGCTCCTACACCTTTCATCCGACGTGCACATGTGCTTCTTGGGAAAAAAGTGCTGAGCTGTGAGTTATTTACATTGTGTACTGTCCGTGTCGTTCGGGTGAGGATGACTTTTCTTCCTCCCGTTTTACTATCCTGAACAACAGTGAATCCTCACCAGAACATTCTCAGTCGAACGCTGACAGTAGTTTATGAAGTCCGTGCCGGTTCCTCCTCTTTTGAGACTAAATCTGATCTCTAAATGGTTTGTAACTATTTGTTGTCGATCTGCGCC
Organism: Macroramphosus scolopax; assembly: GCA_901007825.1. Taxonomy (NCBI): domain Eukaryota; kingdom Metazoa; phylum Chordata; class Actinopteri; order Syngnathiformes; family Centriscidae; genus Macroramphosus; species Macroramphosus scolopax. The sequence goes on along the minus strand of CAAKHC010001746.1, from coordinate 28,798 downwards.
CTTTGATCTTGATAAGATGTTGCCAAGTGTGCAACCACGCTGCCACGGAATGATCTCAGCACAACCTTTTTTTTTTTTATCTACCGTGAGAAATGTTTGTAAAAGCCGACGTCCTCCAGGAGGCCCCCCGCTCGTGACTCGGTTAGATGTAACCGATCTGCAGCCGCTGCCTCTCTGCAGCCCTGCAGGAGTGACTGAGATTAAATTACTCGCTCATTGAAAGAAAGTGCAGAGGGAGGAGTGGGCAGCCACCTTTTTATTAATCAACTAAATCCCCCCCCGCTGACTTTGGACTGACATCCTTATATGTCAGACGCTCACATCTCTAAGAACCATGTTAAAAGTTTAGTTTATCCTCATTCCTGCTGAATCCCGGCTGTAGTATGTGAGGATGGTTGAAATGTGATCGGTGATTCCCTCAGTCTATCACTAATTCCACTTAGCATCTGAATAGCTAACGGCCACCAGGAGGTGGTGATGGAAACGGATTTTAGAGAGAGGACGTGATGATATATGTGGAACTGGGAGCAATCGCCTTCCTCCGACAGATGTAAATGCACGGGGCTCCACGTGCCTCCAAGCGTGGACACATTATTGGTGTATTCGAGGGGCGAACGAATCACTTCCAGCAGTCCGTTAATACGTCCTGTTGGATGAGGCTCGTTCACTCACTGTGCTGCCGATAATCTGGGCTTTGCGTCCTTGACAGTGTGTTATTAGGAAATCATTTCAGTTGTCATGGCGATTAACATTCCTTCTCAACATTTTAAAAGGTGTTATGGGCCCATTTCACACACAAAAAAAAAATAAGATGTCAACGAAAAGTGAAGGGACAAAGGTTTATAAATAATGCTGGAACTTACCAGTTCCAGGTGTAAGATAATGCACATGTCTAAAATTACTGGTAACGAGTTACTGATTAAACAAAGCTCATAAAGTCATAAAAGCCCTCTGCAGGTCTCACAGGCCGAGTATTCGTCTCCTGCACAGAAACGCCTGCAAACCTGCAGGAAAGGCGAACCGCAGTACATGTTGGTGGGTTGAGCGTGTTTAATCTCCGGGACTGGATGATGCTGCACAGCCTTCTGATGCAGGGAAGGAAAATGCATCAAGATGATTGATGTGATCAGGATCGTTGACAAGAATTTGTTTTGATGATCTGCAGGTTTACTGGATTTTTAGTTTTCATTTCTGCACCGTCGGCATGAAGGTGTAGAGAGAACGTCGGGTCGTGAACCCTCCTGCTCAGCCCGAATCGTGGGGGGGCGTTTTATGACTTATAATGATTTGTCTTTTACTGCTGAGCTGGTTGTTGATTTTGGGAACCCTTCGCTGGTTTTACAGTGAAGTCTCACGGTCGAACCAGCGGGCGCATCCGTTCAACCGGAAGATCGGAGGAAGTCTCTAACAATGCAGCTTTTCATCTTCTTGAATTATTCAAAACACAATCCCCCGAGGAAGCACCTGTATCGTGTGCCTGAGGCGGCCGTGTGCCACCGCTGGAAACGGCCATGAAAATGATAATGGCAATGAGGAAGAGACGGCGGGAACGAGTCAAAAGGGCAGTGATGGCGTCTCATTAGTGGCAAATCAGAAATGATAGACCCCGATGGTGCACCCAGTCTCAACCATAGGCATCATCACATGCCGTGGAGCTACCTCTCATTTACCTCCCGCCAGCATCCACGGGGGAGCTCAGAACATTTGCGGTTGTTTTCTCTGCGGGCTCCGCCCTCCCTCTTTTTGTGCTATGCCAATTAGGCGAGCCTGTGCGTCACCCTGGGCAATTTTTTCTGAGCCACGGCTCACAGGAGAACCGTAATTGGAGAGTAGACACAGGCCAGTGGTTCTCCTTCTCCCCACCGTTCCCTTACCATCACCTCCTATCACCCCTCTGCAACCCTCTGTTTACATCGACTTCCCCCCCGTACACAAAACCACAATTGCTTAGAGGTAATTAGATGGAGACGTGGACGAGCTGTGTGAGTGCGAGGACCTGCGGTGATGTACTGTGTCAGGCTGATATTAATTTGCCTTTCAGGGTTACACGGTGCTCTGCCTGATGAGAGGAATGAGAACGCAGTCAGTTGCGGCACCTTTTTACTTTCGTAGACGAGGAGCGAAAGGAAAAGGAGAGCGAGGTTGTTCGACACTTTGAATTATAATTAAACATGTCCAGTTCCTCCATCCTAATGATGTGGCTCACTAAGTGCACTAAGTGAAAGATTCCCGGCTTCAGAGAGGATGGATGTGCTCTGCTCCCCTGAAACTGGGCTATGTATTATATTCTCATGTATGTAGATCGGGTGGCCAAAATATTAGGAACACCTCTCCATATAACGCGGTCCAGTTCAAACTCAGCTGTGGGTGTGTAAAGCAGCTGCAGGCGAAGCCGGTGGAACTATCACTCTTCTACTCTTCCCGTCAAGTCCTGCGCAGAGCACTCAGTCAAACACCGGAGCTGTGTGACCAAAGCAAACTTTATTTCCAAGTGGGAGACGTCCACCGGGGACAGGTTGTTTCTGACTCCTCCAGCTGGCGAGAAGGACAGAAGTGACGGCTTGAATCAGTCTAATGACCACATGTTTCACATCCTCATCACATGCACACTGCTCAGGTATTAAACACGTCATAGAGCCGAATGTGAGTTCCCAGTGTGTCATTGATTTTATAATACATTTAGTTTTGTGGGACCAGAGAGTCCAAACTTTTTGAAACTTGTCCCACACTGACAGGTTGACCCCGGTTTAAATGACGGCGTCTCGTTCTCACTGTCTCTGGTCCGCTCGCTGTCTTCTGTCGACAGTCTTAAAAAAAACACGAGGCGAGTGGAACTCAGCTGAAATGTCACTCGATGTTTCTTGCTTTAGGCATTGTGTCATTACAAAGACGAATGAAATGAACAAGACTCAGAGGGATTGTTTTTTTTTTTTGCACAGGAACATGAACGAAACACGCTCGTCTGCAAACGAATGCTGCGACTGTTATTCAGAGGAAGCGGTTGGCTGACTGAAACCTTGACAGCACCCGAATCAAACAGCGAGCCTGAGCTTGTCAGGATGTTTTAAACTGTCTTGTTTTTGCACCTTTGCAGCTGGACAAACATCGTGCGGTTACTGACGAGTGAATAAATAATCCTTGTTGTTCTGTCTCCAGTGTGGACCTGGGTGTGGGGCTTTGTGTCCATCACCATCATCAGCCTGTTGTCTCTGCTGGGCGTCGTTCTCGTTCCCATCCTCAACCAGGCCTGCTTCAAGTTCCTGCTCACCTTCCTGGTGGCCTTGGCGGTGGGCACGCTCAGTGGAGACGCTCTCCTCCACCTGATGCCTCATGTGAGTACGCCAAAGATAACCAAGTCCTAGGGATCAAGGACTTTCCTCTGAGCTAAGCCCCGCCCTCGCTGAACATCCAACACCGACAGCAGCCTGACAGTTAATGACACTGCAGGAGAGACTCAGCATTTTTTTTTTTATGTTCGGCTTAGGTGCTGTGAAAAAACACTTTGGTGCTGCAGGGAAACGCGGACTTTTATAAATTGCAGTAGTGGAACAGACTGTGTTACTACACCATTTATCTTTTCACCATTAACAAAGGAGGAGAGACGGACCGTCGTACTGCTTCCACAGGGTCACAGGGTGCAGTAACTAAAGGAGGGCTTCGATACAGGCTTGTCAAAAATTCATATCTGATGGACATAGACTGCAAATACATCATTATATTGGATGGTTCTCTGCAGCTGAGGCTGCACAGCTCATGTATCATCCCAGATGTAAGTCGTCAACAGAAGATAGGACACTTGCATCTACATAGAAGGCTGATTCACTCCGGACGAGTTGAATATAAACCCTGTTGAACTATGAATAATCCTCTTGTTACGACGCTGAAATTGAGATCCCCGTGTGTCCTCTGTGTCTCTCCGTGTCCACAGTCTCAGGGGCATCACGACCACAGCGAGGTCGGGAAGAGCCACGAAACCGACATGGCGACTGAGTTCGATGGAGTGTGGAAGGGCCTGACGGCGCTGGCCGGCATTTACCTCCTCTTCATCATTGAACATTGTATCGGCATGTTTAAACATTACAAAGATCGGAAGGTAAAACCAAACAGGATCTCTCATCAACCGATGGTTTACACTGATAACGTCCCCGCTAATGCACAAAGTAGTTCCTACAAGAACTGTTTCTTCGGTTAAAGGAGTGAGAAATTCTTCACCTGTCAATGATTTCAGTGGATGAATTATGTTTCTACTTCAAGGGCTTGAGGAAAGGGAGCGAGGAGGGCAAGATCGGCAGGAAGCTGTCAGATCACAAATTAAATCGCCGCTCGGATGCGGAGTGGATGCACCTGAAGCCACTGAATGAAGGTAGTGTTCATTTGTTTACTCTTCACATTTAGAGCGGACGCACTTTCTTAAGCTCAGCCCGGCTGAAAAGTGCCTGCTTGTCACTGTGACGTGTTTTTTTCCTCCAGATCCTGACAGCATGGTCGTCTCCTGTGACAACGATCACAACGCCACGCAGCTCAGCGAGCTTCGGGCGCCCGACTCGCATGCGAACAAGACGTCCTTCACAGACCCGGAGCAGGACCAGAAGTCACCCACCAAGGTGAACGGACATAAGGCCAAGCAGCATGGTCATGGACACGGGCACTCGCATGGGGGGAACTGCCACTCGGACCAGGAGATGAAGGACGCCGGCATCGCCAGCATCGCCTGGATGGTCATCATGGGTGACGGCATGCATAACTTCAGTGATGGGCTGGCCATAGGTAGGAGCCCCGCAGCACTCACCCGTCAAACACTGAATACATTCATCATTCCAGTGGTGTTTCACAGGATATTCAGCTGTGATGTAGAAAGAAAAACACGTCGGGTTTACAGAAACAACAACATCCGACTGTGCCGAGTCGAATCAGGCACCGAACAAGTGGAAACTTTGGTCAATGAAAACAAAATCGGGGGGAAGACATCGTTCTGCACTTACAAACACAACGTATGCATGACAACCTCATCTTCTCCGGCAACGCTGAAAGCACCCGCGACAACACACTCTCATGAAAAGTTCATAAAAAGACGACGCAAACTCTCATGTGACCCCGTCCGCCTGCTCACAGCACACAGAGGACTCTGACCCGTCACTGCAGGGTTGGAACAGGAACGGATGGACAGAAAAGGAAGAGAGATAAAAGGGATGACAGATGAAGAAAGCAGGAAATACCAAACTGTACAATGCAGTATTGTTAGAACACCCCGTATCAAAATCAGTGTAATTAACAACACAATGAGGAGGGGAACAAAGTTAAAGCTCCCACCAGCCACTCTTCTTCTCCTCTCTCTTCGTCTCCGTAGCTTCACTGTTTAAATACATCCTTCCTCTTGTCCCCTCTCGTCCTCCTCTTCTCATTTCTTTGTCATTTGTCTCAACAACTTGTTTAACGTCATAACTGCACCAGCGTACGTCACTTCGTCAGAACACCTTTAAGGTTGAGAAGTTAGGATTGGCGGTTGCCATGGTTACTTCCTATGAGATTCGTAAGCAGGACACTGCTCCCTACCTGTTCCATAAAGTTCCCTCTAAGTGATGTGTTCCTTGCTAACGTCCTGAACATGTTGTCTCCACAGGCGCGGCGTTCAGTTCAAACCTCACCGGCGGCATCAGCACGTCAGTGGCTGTTTTCTGCCACGAATTACCTCATGAACTCGGTAAGTGCACTTCGCCGAGAAAAAGCATTAAAAATAAACAAAACAAGTCTTGTAGTGCTCACGCACCAGTGGCGGCACACTTCACTTATTCAGGGCGCAGAACAAAGCTGTTTTACGCACTCTTGTCTTTTTTTTCGTCGGTATGAGATCGTCTGTAGAAATCACTGCTTCATGCAGAACAGAACTTCCTCACGTGAAGTGAAACATGGAGTCGCATGACGCCCGGTGCCTTGAAACCTGTTTAAACCCCCACAGTGTTAATAGTCATCCTTCGTCTCTTCGTCGCTCCAGGAAAAAAAAGCGCTTCTTCCAGATTAATGGCTTTTGTCTGACAGCAGCGAAGTGGCTTGTCAACGTGTCAGTCACTGAAGATGATGCGCCGCGCCTGGCGCTCCTTCAATGCACAAGATGGCACAGCTGCCGCTGCGTTCATTTGCATTCAGTCTGTTAACTCAGAGGATCCTTTTGATTCAGCAACCGTGAACATTTTTTTCTTCCCATCTGCACTTAACTTGCACCTTTTGCCTTTTCCTGGCTGACGAGTCCAAGTGGCTGCTGGGAAAAGGGCCTTTAACGGAGTATTACAGCCGTCCACACTTGACCAGTACTAATGATCTGTATCGACACAGAGCAGGTTTCATGCCTCATTTGGGCAGTTGATTAATTACTGCAGAGTGTGAGCTGGTGATTAATAGCCGCCATTGTCTGCACTTGTGTTGAATAGCAGCTTCCTGTCCTACTCGGCCTTTTTCATCGTTTTGACAGACAAGCTTGGAAAAATGTATTATTACTATTCTTAATTAGTACGTTTTTTTTTTTAACTGGAAAACTACAAAAACTGTTAGAAATATCACGTTAATCTTTTGCCACTGATAGGAAGTGTGTAGTTAATCCTGATTTGAAGCTTCGGTTCTGTTCAGTGTTTTTACCCTCCTCGCTATTTTTAACCGCGACACGAGTGCCGTCTCAAGCGGCACGAGAAGATCCGCCGCTGTCGCCCCCGTTTAATTTCACACTTCCTGTTGATTCGGTGACCGGCGTTCTTAAGGAGCTGCCGTCGTTCCTTCACCTTCGTACGGGCAGTTTGACACGTGCACCTCGCCAGCTCCTCCCGATCACAAAAGCCGTTCCAGACTAGCAGCTGGATGGCAAAGAGGATGATTATGAGAGTTCTTTAACCACATAGAGTGAAGCTAATTGGCATTGAGGGGTGTGTTAATTGCGGTAGATGAGGCGGTGGCAGGCGTGTCTAAGAGTTTGATGGTTTGGAACTGAAGCGGTGGGAAGCAGAGGGAGTTGGAGTGGGGGGAAAAAGGCCATTGACGTGTGCGCATGGACCGCCTCCCCCCTCTTTAACTTCTACCTCCGCCTTTTCATCTGGCTTTGATTGATGGATGACAGAAAAGTGTTAATATATTCATTGTGGTAATTAGCAAGAAAAAGAGGCCGCTTGTCACACGCTGAAGGAAATGTAGGCCACCCTCTTCTTCGCATTCATCTCCCTCCAAATCCGAGGTTTTCCACCGAGACTTGGGCTTCTTTCCTCATTCGGCCTCTCCGTGATTGAAGAGGGTAGCGAGGCTACAGTTTGCATATGTAATCCTGAGAGTATCAGAGGGGAGATGAAAGCATATGTAAGGAAGGGCAGCTCCTGCTGTTTCTTTACCTACATCAAGCACCGATGGCAGATGTGGAGTCTGACCATGAAGGCCCGCGAGGCTCCACACCATTTAGTCATTAAGTTACGTGCACGGCATTTTTCCTGACTAGAAGTTGGGCACTCTGCTGCCAGCAACACACTCTACCTGTGCATCTTTCAGAATCATCGTCACATACACATAAAAGATGGAGTCCTGAATAAGGATAGTGGGCGTCACCATGGGAATTTGCTTACATTTGTTTCTTGGCTGACAGGTGACTTCGCAGTGCTGCTGAAAGCAGGGATGTCGGTGAAGCAGGCCATTGTCTACAATCTGCTGTCTGCCCTCATGGCCTACGTTGGCATGCTGATTGGCACAGCTGTGGGCCAGTACACACACAATGTCACCAACTGGATCTTCGCCATCACAGCTGGCATGTTCCTGTACGTGGCTCTGGTGGATATGGTAAGCTGGCACTCTGCTCCTGACAGACCTAAAGTGATAATGGCCCCCTAGCAACAGCAGCTTAACTCCCACTGTCCCCCTCACCAACACGGGCGAATGGATGTCTTCTTTTTGCTTCTTGATCTGCATTGCTAATTAAGTTCTTGATCCCACCTGCTGGTTCCTTTGTGTCTTTTGCAGCTGCCAGAAATGCTTCACGGCGACAGCGAGGACCACAAGCGCTGCCAGCTTGGACACTTTGTCCTCCAGAACCTGGGCTTGCTGACCGGGTTTGGCATCATGCTGCTCATCGCCATCTTCGAGGACCGCATTGTTTTTGATTTTGGCTTTTAGCGGAGGAGGAGAAGTGCGCAAGGGAGTGAAGTAGGGTAGAACTGGATGTATCACTATTGTTCCTCTTGGCCTTAACATGGTTTGTTTGCAAAGTAGCAGACCAGTCTTGCATGCAGCGTGAGTCTCATTCATGGCCTGTGCCTCCATTCCAAACATGCAGTTAGCTCATATATATCTCATGACTCTGCCCGTGATGTTTACACTCGGATCCTCCATCACCTCTCCTGCCATTTCCAATCCGTCTGCTCCCCGTGAAGCAGACAGGCAGACAAAAGGAGAGCGAGGCCGCACTCCAACCAGAAAAAAAAACACCACCTCTGCTTTTTTTAGCAGTAAACTCCCACCTGAGAGGAACTGCTGGATCGTAAGGTGGGACAGAATGTGTGCACCTTGACGTCCCTACCTATCCTTGTGTCTCGTCATCCATGCCTAATACATCTGTGGTGTGTTCCGCTCGCCATCCATCATCAACTTTTAATGTCATCATGCCGTGTATCAAACATCTCGTGTGTGTGCCGAGCCCTGGCCACTGGAGCGGCGCCACAGCTGCACCCCGTCACCGCAGAGACCGAGGGATCCGCTTAGCGAGCCGCATTATTTGGGATAAACTTTGAAGCTCACCTGCATCAAGTGTGACAGCTGCTGACTTGCAATGTCAACATCTTTTGACAAAAATGACTCAGTGTTGTTTATTTGTTTATCTTGCTGCAATGTTCTCCTTTTTTTATTATTTGTAGTTAATCTGTCCTCTGGGATTATCCCACCCGTAGACGCCGTAGTGATAGCTGACACAGCAGGCAGAGCATTTTGAAATTAGCATTTAAGACTAATCTATGTTTTTGTTTAGAGACTAGAAGCAACAAGTGTCAAGGGACCGGGTGTTTGAAGAGTCTGACAATCTGTAGCCAGAAGAGACCGAATCCTCGTTTACGTTTGATCTTCTGTACGATTCAACAGCGTCCAACGACGTGAATTCAGACGAACTAGTTATTGTCGTCTTCATCAGGTGCTGTAGTTTCCTAGATTGATTCAGGTTGTCTAGTTGAGTTCCTAAGATGGGCTTTTTCCTGATCTGACCACCCGACAGTGAACATTTGATTAATTGGGAGTAAAAGATATTTGATGTACTGTAAAATACACATCTTTGTTTCTGCGTTTTGATATTACTTCTGTCAACGAATCAACTTGTAGATCCAGACAATCGCAGGCAGATGAGGCCTTGACAAGTTGTATCACAGCGGAACAAGAACACGTCAGCATTCCTCGCACTTGTTAACCTTAAGGTATCGAACCGATGTTTACTCCTCTCCTTCCAGGGGGTGAACAGTCAGTTCCGGGTACGGCCGAGCCGACTGTGGGTCTTCAGTGGCTGGTGCTTGACATGCCCCCCCCCCCCCCCCCCCCCTTCCCCCCCCCCCCCCCCCTTG